>KQ962396.1:15467-30824 GCA_001563735.1 Leucoagaricus sp. SymC.cos | reverse complement strand
CAGCTGACTCAGCTGACCCGCGGGTTTGGGGGCCTAGGGGTGGCTGGGGGACAAGTGACTCGAGCGTCCCCTTCAATGTAGAAGAAGAGCCCGAGCCACTGGTTTTGAAGAAGGGGAGCTCATGCCACCCCTTAGAAACGAAACCACGCACCAGCTGACTGAGCTTGAGTGTGATGTGGCCTCTGTTGTCTGGAACTGCCCAAGGCTTATCACCCCAGGAGTTGAGAGCAGAGGAGATGTCATTGAAGGCTCCCACAAGATTGCGGGAGTTATCGGCGGTGGGGATATCCTTACCAGGGGGAACCCCTGAGGAGCTAGATGACAGGCGGGGAGTGGGAGTGGGAGTGAACACCAACCCCGGTTCCGCACCAGTGGGAATCTTGTAAGAGGCGGGGGTAAGAGTACCCTCCAGAGTCTGAATGGGAGCACGAGGGGCAACCCTCGGTGCATGGGGAGTGAGGCCTGCCTGGGAGGCCTTTCGACGAGCACGCTTGCCCGGCTTGGGGGTTGAGGGCGTAGGAGAGTTGGGCTCGGAAGGAGCAGGTGTAGAGGGCGACGACATCTGGGTGTCGCTCGCGCCGGCAGTGAAAACTTCCTCGTAACCAATGTCTCCAGCCCAGGAGAGACGTGAAGGACCAGGCTGACTACCACTGGGATCGTCAGACATAGCATAGAAAAATGTATTTCAAAATCAGAATAAACTGATGGTGACGGTACGTGGGAAAGAAGGGCCGTGCCATTCCTTCATGTTCTTGAGACATTTCTGTGCTGTTTGACTCCTCTGTTTCTGTTTCTTCTGATGTTGACTGTTGACTAATACTGAGTGATCCTAATGCTGCTGATAGATGTTCTAGTTCTCATGCAGATTCTCCTTCTGCTTCTTCATGTTTGGGTTTGGGTTCTTCTTCATCTGTTTCTATTGATGACTCCTCTGGTGTCTCATTGTCTCATTTCTCCTGTAGCAGTTGTTGCACATATTCTTCATCTGCCAGTTGCTCAGCTATACTTGCTGCTAGTGCTTGTTGTTGTTTCCTTCTGACAAGATTGTCCTCTCCATAGGACCAATTTCATTTATGCCTTTGTTCTATTTGGCAAGGTGAGTTGGTGATGCTTTACCAAATGTTATGACCTTATGAGTGAACTCAGATTGCAACAGAGGCAAAAGCTTGAGGGCAAATAAGGGAAAAGTACAATTGGTAAAGTGTAGAGAACACGGGAGCTCTACCTAGAGTACTTATACTATAGGGCCAGTGTAACACAGAGTAAGGAGTATGGAGTAATATAGAATAACACTGGGTATGAAGAAAATAACTACCCCAGTCTACTATGGTCCATGAGTCTATCCAGAGTAAACTACTCAGAGTTGTAACACAGTGTGCACCATTGCACCATCTATCTGTGCCACTCTGCACCATAGGCCAATATTGCCTTGTGCCAACCCAATCAATCCCATGCACCAGTTTCATTGGGTGCACTGGCTTGTAACATGAGTCACAATTTGAAATCCTACTGTCAAAAATATATCACATATTTCAAATAAGGTAACAATAGATACATGAGTGTTTCTTTGTATTTACAACTCTGTTAGTGGACAAAGTCTTCATCTTTGTAGTCACTGCAATTCTCCTTCACAGACATTAAGAGATATGTAGGAATAGCATACCATCCTCTTAATATGTGTTTATTACATATTATGTGGTCTCAGGCAATGCATGTGCCAGATAGCATTGACTGGTGAAGGACTGGCACATAGATGGTGCAAGACTGGCACAGAACTGGCACAAGACTGGTGCAGAACCAACATATGGCTAGCCTTGGCTTTGTTCATAGTTCATGTTTACTGCTCTCATAGAAGTTCAGTGTATTTCACTTGGATAAGTTAATAATCTCAAATGCTTGTGAGCATTGAGTGTCTACATGAACTCATAACCCAGTTGCAGATGTCACAGACTGGTACATGACTTCAAGTCAGTACACTCACTATTTCATGTATTTCTTATATTTTTATGTCTATAGTCTATTAATCTATGCTCATAAATAGCAATGCCACCTGGCTGACTATTTCAGTATATCAATGTTGTTCACTGCACCACCCTGCTGATAAGTATGTGCCATCAAAAATTGATATTTATTTGTGCTAATCACATGTGCCAAAATGACCAGACCCACTACAGAGCACTATAATCTCTGTCATCATCTGAATCACCATGGTTGCTTGAGTGTTCATCATCATCCTTGAGGTCAACCTCCTCACCAGCCTCAGCATCCTCTTCTCCATTCTCTTCAGCTGCTCTGGCAACTTCATAGTCTATTACTTGTTTGTTGTCTTTTTTGTCTTCAGTATCCCAGTCTATTCCAGAATTATTTATTAAATCAGGGGTGGCTGCTGCTCCAGGTGGATGGCCAACACCAAGACCCAGATATCATATAAACATATCACAGTCAACAAATCTTCAAAATCTTATATCAGTAATTATTGCAATATACATTGAAAAGATACTCACATATGAATATAATAGTTCATCCAATCATCCATCTTTTTGTGCTTCAGTGGGACCCTCATAAGGTAATAGAGCTGTGGTCCAACTTTCAACAAAGACAGGGAGAAGGTGACAACAATGAATAACAAGAGATGGATCAAGAAAGCTAAATGCATAATCTTCTTTGACTTCAGTAGATACACAATCAATTTTCAGAAGCTTTACAACATGCAAGCCAAACACATGATCAGGTTCCACTCCAAGCCATCACACTCAGAGGAACTTCATAGGCTTCTAAGTGAAATTATGAGACTGGGGACCACAGTATTGCACTTTACTATGAAATATATCAATAACCTGTGCATACCAGAATGGGTATGTATCTGGGTTTGTTTCTATATCAGGAGATGTAACCATGCAAAATGGATGACTGTATGGGTTCAAAATATCATAGTCATGCTGAACATCATAAGTTGTGTAATTAACCTGCATAGTATGATGGTGAAATATCTTTCCATCACAAAATCAGATGGTGTTGCAGTCATTGTCTGAAAAATCCTCATGCATGTCACCATCAAAGATGTGATCTATGACATGGCCCAGAATATGATCTTTAAGTTTTACAATAAAGTCCTATCAAATAATGAGCTTTAGAATAGTAAAATATACAACATAGTACTCAGAACATCACCTGTTTTGCTAGATCTGAAGGATTTTTGCATATGAAGGAAAACAAATTGAGATTCTTTGCTTTATTGTTTGAGATAACATAGTACTTGTCAATGTACTCAGATTTCTCAACTTTGTTCATTTCCTCTTTCTCCAGTGTACATAGTAGGGCCTGGTGATGGGTATACTTTGTACCAATCTGTGATATCACATTTTTTTTGTTTATTAACCCATTAAGTTACTTCACAATTTGATGGCATTGCTCTCTCTAAGTCCAGGAGAAAAAAGTCAGCATCAGTCAAAGAAAGAAGAAAACTGCATACTAGCTGTGTCAAATATGAATCTGTTGTCCTGAAATAGCAGATGTGCCACTCATAGTTTTCCATAAAGTGAAATTTGATCATGTTGAGATTCAGTGATTTGGCTTGTTGTTGGCTTGAATGCCTTCTAGTAGAACTATGCTGATCTGATGCCTGGCATCATTGATGTGCAGCTACCTCTCATGGAAGCTCAGAAGTTGAAAAGGCAGAACATGACTGGTTGCAAAATTGCCAAAAATGATGCCCAGTTTCATGCATAAAATCACTGAAGAGCTTCAGTGCACCATCAGAGTGCATTCACAACTTTGTGAGGGCATGCTACTCAGCAAGCTGATAAAAAAGCTTCATTAGATGCTAGTTGTAGAGTTCAGGTAAAAGGCTCTCAAAGCAAGGGATGGTGCACTGGATAATTTATCAGGCAACAGCAGCTATTGAGGGGAAGGGTTAAGACATACCTGGAGTAGGTCTTCAAAATCCTGAGCAGCTATTTTTTTCATTTAAGAGGAGTTGGATAAGAACTTACAGATACCTGAGCTGCCAATACTGAAGGTTCCAATTGCACAATATCTGACAAAAGAGACTAGTGAGTGCATGTAGGAGACATTCAAACCAAGAAACCTACCACTCATCAAGTTTGCTGACCAAATCACTTCTAGCAGAGTACAGGAGTCTGATTGGGTGGGTGAACAATGTCTTCTAGGTCCCAAGCTCAATCTCATGAAGGAGATCAACAGTGAGCATCTTTGAAGGATTGAAACCCTTTCCTAAACATTCAACAAATGTATTTTGTTCAAATATTATTTTGTGATAAAAATTTTAGAATAAATTCAGTGTGACATACCTTGGTGGGAACAAGTGAGAATGGCTTGAGAATGGCTTTGACTACTGCAATACAAATTGCATAGCCATAGTTATATATTGCATGCTTTTTTTTTTTTTTGATGTCATAAATTTATATACCAGTGTGTGATAGCAGTCCAGTCACAAGTACAAATATGTTGTACCTACAGTTACCCTATGAGAGAAAGAAAACTGATCCCCCACAGCTCAGCTGAGTTCTGGCAGCCTACACCAAATAATAGGTCTTCCCAACACCCAAGAGTAGATAAGAAACAGGCAGCAGTAAGGTAAGACTAGTGCAGCCCCCATAAGCAGCCAATGCCAGAACCCCCAGAAGCCCCCATGAGACCTGAACCCCTTATGTCTTTTTTTTTTTTTTTTTTTTAACCCAAAAATTTATATACCGGTGCGTGATAGCAGTCTGGTTCCAGGCTCGTAAGCCTGGGCTAATGTTACAGGGGAGGGCCAGAAATGACTGAGTAAGGTACAATACATAAAAAATGCCCAAACCGTCCACCAAGACCAGCAACCATCTAATGTCCCCCTCGAAACAGGGGCCTTGTCGATATTTTGGTTCCGCTGGGAATGGCCAAGCAAGCACCGGCCCATGTGCTCAACCGCCGATGTCTTCTAGGGGATATCCAAAGTGCCCACCACCTTGGTGGTGGCATCCAGAGGGGATAATAAGTGGTGACACCGTGAACTTGCACAGCATGCCGCATGCAGGCATGGGGCTCCTGCGGAGATCAGGCCCTGGGAAGGCAGCACAGAGGGGTTACCCCTGCAAGGACCTGGGATGTTGGTAGCCAGCCACACAAGGACCAGCATACCAGAACCCACCTATGGAGCCCTTTGCAGGAAACTCCTACTGGGCCTGCATAGCATCGAAGCCCAGTGGCGTGGAATCAACTTAAGCCAGAACCTGATTATTTTATCTGTACCAGGCTGACTGACATAGGATTTAGTCCTCTCGAGCCAGTGTGGTGTTCTCCAGTCACACTGCTATGGTCCAGGCATTACCCCTTCCCGTTACCCAGCAGCCAGTTCATTATGCCCCTATGGGCCTGATTACCATGGTTATAACTGTCTGGGCTCTATGCCTCGCAGGCGCTGCTACTGGATTGATCCCAGGGTATTGCCAGAGGTATCATGACATGGCACATTGACTGGCACAGAATCCGGTTTCCCTGACCCGGAGATTGGGTTATGCCTACTAATGACCTGAACTATGGAGTTCAACTGGACGTACTGGATCTGAATGGGTGGAGGGTGTCCTGTCCTGATGGAACCCCAAAGGGGCAGATCTATCAGGTCGGATTGTTATTTCCCCATAATCCCTCACTTATAATGTCCTATTTCCAGAATGGCTGGAGATATATCCCCAATTAAGCTCCTTTACCAAGGGAACACCACTCCTTCAGCCAGTATATCGGACTTGGACAATGCACATATATCAACCACACCATCACAGCATGACCTTCAATACATGATCCAAGACACAGCTGACCTAAGCCAGTTACCCCCTTCAAGGACCCTCCCTGGCCATACCAGAAGCCAGCTTAAACCCCGGAGGGTACCAGCGACCGCCTCGGACTAGAACCACCCAGATCCCATCCAGGACTATGCCCCTTCATTTCAGTGTTACCTGCTTTATTGCTAAGCCATCATGCTTTGTGCACCAGTAGCCCAGGCTGGCAGGAATTAAGCCTACATCTGGCTGGGTTTGAACCTGGGACCACAGGGAGCAGCCGAGCACAGCCACAAAGGCCACGCATCCAAACCACTCAACCACATGGCCGACTGAACCCCTTATGTCACAGCCTACACAAGCTTCCTGCAGTGCTGAGTTGGGAAATATAACCTAGCCTCTCTTTCCCCTAAGGATCAGCTCTCACAGCAGCAAATAGAAAAGACCAAGGGATGAGGTGTCCCCCCTAGCCAGATCTGCCACTGGAGATTCCTCCAAGGGCTGTCACCTTGCCCTGGCATCACAGTGTGCTACTAGCAGACTACTCAACTCAGAACTCAGGCCTCCAGCAGAGACCCCCAACTGCCAAAAGGTGGCTGCACTATTGTTATCTTCCAGGGAGGTGATCAAAGGAGAATGCCCTAGAGTTCTCCTGGAAAAAATTGACAAGCATCTTCCAGCACTTAGAAAAATGCCTTGGTGAGCCAAAGTCAGAACACTCTGACAAGACATGCTCATGAGACTGACAAGCAGCCCTGCAAGGGTGAGATCCAACCTCAGAGATTGTAAAATAATGCCCAAAATCCCTGATAGATGCATGATTGAGAACTGCCTGGCACACCCTGGCACACAGCAGGAAATCATGCAAATACAAGAGCCACAAACCCCCATTGAGGTAAGTGGGTGTCATATGCTTGCCCTCCAACTCAAGGTGCAAGAAGTCTCTCCCAGAGAAGCTCAATGACATGAACTCCTGAGTCCATGCATTGTGACAGGCCTGAGCCTCAGCTGTATAAAGAAAATTAAGAGTGATGAAGGGGTGAGCTCCAACCAACTCCCAGACAGCAGGGTCTATTGCATAGCAATGGACTGAGTAATGCAATGGCCACTCTAAAGAAGAGCAAACCTAAACAAAGGTGAAGGTATAGGAGGGATCATTCTCCAGCCACTTGGCCAAATTACAGCAGACAAGCAGAGCCTGAGCCTGCACACTGCTAACATAGAGGTCCACTGCTCTCCTAGCAGAAGCTGGATGATTGGTGAACAAAACAATGTGCTGAGTGCCCAGCTATGCACAAGTAGCAAAGACACCTGTACAAATGGCATGGAGCTCTGCATCAGGAGCAGTAACTCTGCTAGAGGCCTAGCAAGACTATCTAACAGACACCCTGCCAAACCAGACCCAAGCTGCTGACATAGCTTGGTAAGCCCTGTTATTACCCATCAATACATCAGTGGCAATGACAACATAATTATTATGTGTGATAGTCCTGTCAAGCTCTGCATTCAATACATGCAGGATATTGACATCCTCCTCCTTAAAGTCAAACTCAGTGACCTAAATATGATCATCAAAATAATTTAATAACTACTTCTCTAGATGAGCCTCCTCAGCATCAGTCTCAAAGGACTCTAGAGTGACCAGAATAGAGAGATATGAAAGAGTATCAATAACAGCAGACCAGATCTTGTGAATATCACAGCCCAAGCATGTAAAGTGGTACTGATAGGGATCAGTATCAGGATAACTGTGAGTCTCCAGAAACTGCCTAGTGGAGTGCATAGGAGAAAGAGTGAGCATCTGGTAGGCAGACTGAGTGCCTAACTTCTGAAGACAAAGATGAATGGGGATTAAGTCTGCAAGGGCCTCAATCTCACCCAAAGGAGAGGTGTGGAATGCACCCATAATCCAAACAGCAGCATGATGCTGCATCTTGTTGAGGGAGGTGAGATGGGCCTTATGAGAATGAAGGCCATGACACTAAAGACAGAAGCTGTATGTGGCAATAGGAACCACACACAACCTGTAAAGTAGTTGCTTGTGCTTAGGAGAAAGACCCCTAAGAGAATTACCCAGCATACCTATGGAATGAACTGTGGATATAGCCTTAGTGGAGTAATACCACACATACTTCCAAAACAAAAGCTGGTGATCAAAATAAAAACCCAGATACTGCTAGAACAGCTTAGGGCATAGGGGAGAGTCACTGGTGTATGGAGCATACCCCAGATTGATAGAAGGGTCATCATCACCCTTCTTACAAGAAAAATAAAACACCTCAGACTTATTGTGCTCAAGCACAAGCCCAAAAGCAACAAAGAGATCAAACACAAACCTATATGCCTGCTTAAGATACACAAAGTTATCAGCCAGGTCCCAAGCCTGGGCAATGAGGGTACCATCATCAACATAAAAGAGAACATCATACTCAAGGTGTGATACCCTCAAGTCAAAGAGCTTGATAACAGGCACCAAATACAATATAGACAGGACAGGGAAGAGAGCAGAACTCTGACCTACTCCCATATCTGCAGGAAAGAAACTAGAGGAGAACAAATTCCAAAGGTAGTGTATCCTCCTACTAACTAAATACAAGGCAAAGAACCTGTGCACATTTGCAGAAAACCCCTGTCACCTCAACATGGCTATGAGTATCTCATAGTTCAAAGATAGAAAGAACTGAGCAATGTCAAATGTGACAACACTCATTTTGAGACCCCTTGCCCATCTAGCCTTAACCAGATAAGTGAGGAATAAACCAGCATCCTCAGTAGACCTCTGCCTAATACTGCCCAGCTGGTTCAAATGAAAGACACCAAACTTGATGCTGTCAAACTGAAGATGTACAGAAAGCATCTTCTCAATAAGCTTCCCAAGTATATTAAGCAAAATAATTGGCCTAAATGACTTAGGAGTCAAGGATGCATCCTTCTTTCCCACACACCACCATCATCGTTTGATTTTGGTCATGTTCTAGTTACAGTACAATGTCTGACAATTGATTTACTGCTTTGCAAATGCGTCCTTGGGATGAGGACGTTGGAGATGAGTTGGAGGCTGAGATGTTGAGCCCCACTCCATCGCAGGGGGGAGATGCCAAGATGGCGGGCCCCTCTACTCCTCGCACATCGGTCCTCCCAGCTGGGCCACCTGATCCCATCATGCCTGTCCCTCCTCGGGGCAAAGACAAGAAGAAGCATAGCTCAGTTGCTGCTGAGCTCACACCCCCCCAGCCCCACCTGGTGCCTTCTGCATCACACCTGACTACTCCTGCCCCTCCAGTCTCCCCCTCTCCAGTTACTGGTGCTCTCTCTCCAGGGGCTAGTACCTTTGCTCCCCGCGGTTGCCCTCTGGCTGCTGCCTCCTGGCTGGCTAATCCTTCTGCTGGGCTTCCAGAGAAGGTCTCTGCTCTCAATACCTCACTCACGTCCTTGGCTGGTAAGCCTTGGTCTGACCTGCAGGATCTTATGCACTTTGCGCATGCCCTGTCTGTTACAGTGGGGCATGTTGTTGCTGCTCAAGGGCACATCCTGCCCTTTGATGACTCTCCTACTGCGCCCACCTTGGTTTCTACCCTGCATGATCTGCTGCTTTGTGATGCTCCGCAGCATCCTCCGTCGACCCATGGAACAGCTGACTCAGCTGCTCCTGCCCCCTCTGTCCCTGTGTGCGGCCCCCCTTCCGAGGCCACTGCCCATCCTCCTCCAGCTCCTAGGCCTGCCCCTCCTCCTTGGCCCACTCGGTCTGCCAAGTGTCCCCCTCCTCCCTCCAGTGTCAAGCGTAGTTACACTGATACTGTCTGCAACATGACATCTTTGGTCAATTTGGCCAAGACAGTCCCCGACCTCCCCTCTGAGTGCATTATTGCGATGCATCAGGCTTCTGTCCTGCCTGCTGCTCCAAAGCAGAAGATCAAGTCCACCATTCCTGGTCCCTCCCGGCAGCAGGTCCTCGTCAAGATTGACCCCCTCCCTTCCTCCTTGCAGTTCCCAGCTTTAGTGGGCACTGCTAATCATTCTCTTGGCAAGAGTGACCTTCGGGTTGACTCCTGCCATTTCGCGTATAGGAGGATCTCCCTCCTCACTTCTCGTGTTGCTTCCCAGGGTGAAATAGACCTGGTGAAGGCTGGTGTCTCCTGCCTCCTCTCCCTCACTGAGGGTGGAGTGGAGGCTGCTCTTCCACGTTCGCGATCTTATCTTAAGGTCGTGGACATTTCTTTCTTCAAGGCGGATGGCCAGCAGGTCACTGCTGACGACGTATGGGTGGTCATGGGGAAGTCTCACATGGCTGCTTCTTTCACTCTTGTGAATAGCCCTCAGGTTATGTGCAACTCCAGGCATGCCGATACTGCCACTGTGTGGTTCAACATTCTTGACTCCCAGTCAGGCACTACTGCCAAGCGCTTGATTGGTTCCTTATTCCAATTCGGCCCTGCCTCGTGCTTTGTGCGCGCAGCCCACTCTCACTCTGGCATCCCCTTGTGTCAGCATTGCTGGCGCTGGGGACATTCCACTCATGCCTGTCACTCTCAGGCCCCCTGATGCCCCCGGTGTGCTAGTCCTCATACTGAGGCCAGCCACCGCGACCACGCTTCCTGTTGCAGGGGTAACCTCTCTGCAAAGCCACCCCAGGAACTGACCCCCACGGGAGCCCCATGCCTGCATGCTGCATGCTGTGTGAACTATAAGGGGGATCACAGTGCTTCTGACTGACAGTGCCTGTTCTGGCGCCACTGCTTCAACCAGGGCTGGTTGGCTGAGAAGTTGGCCCCCTTGGACTTGTGGGAGGTGTTCCAGGAGATTTCCCAGAAGACAGCGGAGGCTGAGCGCAAGGGTAGGCGCATGCTTGGCCATCACTGCTGAAACTGAAATATCGACTAGGCCCTTGTGAAGAAGGGGGGCGTCTGATCTAGCTGGTTGTGATGGACATATAGGACTTACTAACTGTTCTGTCTTGTATGTAGTCATCTTTTCTGGCTTTCCCCTGTAACAGTATCCCAGCCTACTAAGCTGGGACCAGACTGCTATTGCGCACCAGTATATAAATTTTTGAGTTAAAAAAAAAAAAAAAAAAAAAAAGACTTGGGAGTCAAGTAGGAGGGTTTACTGAGCTTAGAGATAACTACAGAAACTGACTTCTTAAAATAACTAGGCCAGTGCCTGACCTCCAAATAGATATTGGCTAGAAGAAGAAACTTCCCAAGGACCTCCTCATCTGAGAGAACCTCCTTAAGGTGGACTCACATAACATGATCCAGACCTGGGGCAGAATGCAATGAGCAGGCTCTAAGGGCCTCATATGTCTCAAACAGAGAGAAGAGGACCCAATCCCATTCAGGCAATAGAGCCAGCTCCTCCAAGACACTAGGATCACAAGGCCACTCAGAAGCAGCATTGTAAGTCCCATCAAGGGTACCCCAAAAGGTGTCTATATCATGACAAGGCTCTCTGACATCCCTTCTTTCCCATGCACCACCATCATCTAGGTGTTGGCTGTGCTCCTGTGTTTGCTATGTCCGATGATAAGTCAGTGTATATATGTGGTTTGAAGAATTGTCCTTGGGATGAGGACATTGAGGTTGAGTCAGAGGCTGAAATGTCAAGCCCCACTCCATTGCAGGGGGATGACACCAAAATGGCAGGCCTCTCTACTCCCTGTGCATTGGCCCTCCTAGCTGGGCCACCTGATCCCATCATGCCCATCCCTCACAAAGATAAGGGCAAGAAGAAGCATAGCTCAGTTGTTGCTGAGCTCACACCTCCCAGCCTCACCTGGCACCTTCTGTGTCATGCTCATCTACTCTGGCCCCTCCAGTCTCTCCCTCTCTAGTTACTGGTGATCTCTCTCCAGGAGCTAGTGTTTTTGCTCCTTGTATTTGCCCTCTGGCTGCTGCCTCCTGGCTTTCTGCTGACCCTTCCTTAGGATTCCCAGGGAAGGTCACCTCTCTCAATGACTTGCTCATGGCCATGGCTGGTAGGCCCTGGTCTGACCTGTGAGACCTTATGTGCTTGGTGTGTGCCCTGTCTGTTATGGTGGGGCATGTATTTGCTGCTCAGAGACATATCCTGCCCTTTGATGACTCTCCTGGTGTGCCCACCTTGGTTTCTACCTTGTATGACATGCTACCCCATGATGCTCTGCAGTGTCCCCCTCTGACCCACAGAATGGCTGACTCAGCTGCTCCTCCTCCCTCTGTCTCTACACATGGTCCTCCTTCTGAGGCCACTGCCCGCTCTCCCCCAGCTCCTAAGCCTGCCCCTCCTCCTAGGCCTGCTTGGTCTGCTAAGCATCCCCCTCCTCCCTCCAGTGTCAAGTGTAGTTATGCTGACACTGTTCATGATGTAACATCATTGGTCAATCTGGCCAAGACAGTCCCTGACCTTCCCTCTGATCACATCATTGTGATGCATCAGGCATCTGTTCTGCCCACTGCTTCTAAGTGGAAGATTAAGTCCACTGTCTCTAGTCCCTCCCAGCAGCAGGTCCTCATCAAGATTGACCCCCTCCCTTCTTCTTTGCAGTTCCCAGCTCTAGTGGGGGCTGCTAATCATTCTCTTGGTAAGAGTGATCTTTAGGTTGACTCATGCCACTTTGCATATGGGGGGATCTCCCTCCTTACATCTCGTGTTACTTCCCAGAGTGAAATAGACCTGGTGAAGGCTGGTGTCTCTCACCTCCTCTCCCTTGCTGAGAGTAGAGTTGAGGCTGCCCTTCCCTATTCATGATCCTACCTTAAGGTTATGGACATTCCTTTCTTTAAGGCAAATAGCCAGCAGGTCACCATGTCTGACATCTGGGCAGCCATGGGGAAGTCCCACATGGCTGGCTCTTTTACCCTTACTAATAGCTCTCAGGTTATGTGAAACTCCCGGCATGCCAATACCGCTACCATGTGGTTTGACATCCTTGACTCCCAGTCAGGTGCTACTACCAAGCACTTGATTAGTTCCTCCTTCCAGTTCAGCCCAGCTTCATGCTTTATGCATGTGGCCCACTCCTACTCCAGCATCCCTTTGTGCCAGTGTTGATGGCACTGGGGACATTCAACTTGTGCCTGTCATTCTCAGGCCCCCCAATGCCCCCAGTATTCTAGTCCTCATACTGAGGCTGGCCACTGTGACCATGCTTCCTGCTGCAGGGGTAACCCCTCTGCAAAGCCACCCCAGGAACCAACCCCCATAGGAGCCCCATGCCCACATGCCATGTGCTGTGTGAACCACAAAGGGAATCACAGTGCTTCCAACTGACAGTGCCCATTCTGGTGCCACCACTTCGACTGGGCATGGCTGGCTGAAAAGTTGGCCCCCTTGGACTTGTGGAAGGTGATCCAGGAAATCTCTCAAAAGACAGCAAAGGCCAAGCACAAGGGTAGGCATGTGCTTGGCTGTCACTGCTGAAACCGAAATATCGTCTAGGCCCTCATCACTTATTGAGGAGAGGGGTGCCAATCCTTCTTTCCCACACACCACCATCATCATTTGATTTTGGTTGTGTTCTAGCTACAGTACGATGTCTGACAATCACTTTACTGCTCTGCAAATGCGTCCTTGGGATGAGGACATTGGAGATGAGTTGGAGGCTGAGATGTCGAGCCCCACTCCATCACAGGGGGAAGTCGCTGAGATGGTGGGCCCCTCTACTCCTTGTGCATCAGCCCTCCCAGCTGGGCCACCCGATCCTGTCACACCTGTCCCTCCTCAGGGCAAAGGCAAGAAGAAGTGTAGCTCAGTCATTGCTGAGCTCACGCCCCTCCAGCCCCACCTGGCACCTTCTGCATCATGCCCATCTACTTCTGCCCCTCCAGTCTCCCCCTCTCTGGTCACTGGTGCTCTTTCTCTGGGGGCTAGTACCTTTGCTCCCTGTGTTCGCCCTCTGTCTGCTGCCTCCTGGTTGGCTAATCCTTCTGCTGGGCTCCCAGAGAAGGTCTCCGCTCTCAATACCTCACTCATGTCCTTGGCTGGTAAGCCTTGGTCTGACCTGCAGGATCTTATGCATTTCATGCATGCCCTGTCTGTTACAGTGGGGCATGTCATTGCTGCTCAAGGGCATGTCCTGCCCTTCAACGATTCTCCTACCATGTCCATCTTAGCTTCCACCCTGTGTGACCTGCTACTTTGTGATGCTTCACAGCGTCCTTTGGTGACCCATGGAACAGCTGACTCAGCTGCTCCTGCCCCCTCTGTCCCTGCACACGGCCCCCCTTCCAAGGCCACTGCCCATCCTCCCCCGGCTCCTAAGCCTGCCCCTCCTCCTCAGCCCATTTGGTCCACCAAGCATCCCCCTCCTCCTTCCAGTGTCAAGCATAGTTATGCTGATACTGTTTGCAATGTGACATCTTTGGTCAATTTGGCCAAGACAGTTCCCAATCTCCCTTCTGATCGCATCATTGCGATGCATCAGGCATCCGTCCCACCTGCTGCTCCTAAGCAGAAGATCAAGTCCACCATTCCCAGTCCCTTCTGGCAGCAGGTCCTTGTCAAGATCGACTCCCTCCCCTCCTTCTTGTAGTTCCCAGCATTAGTGGGAGCTGCTAATTGTTCTCTCAGTAAGAGCAACCTTCGGGTCGACTTATGCCACTTCACGTATGGGGAGATTTCCCTCCTTACTTCTCGTGTTGCTTCCCAGGGTGAGATGGACCTGGTGAAGGCTGGTGTCTCTTGCCTCCTCTCCCTCGCTGAGGGTGGAGTTGAGGCTGCTCTTCCTTGTTCATGATCCTACCTTAAGGTCGTGGATGTTCCTTTCTTCAAGGCAGATGGCCAGCAGGTCACTGCTGACAACGTATGGGCAGTCATGGGGAAGTCTCATATGGCCACTTCTTTCACTCTTGCAAATAGCCCTTGGGTTATGCACAACTCCAGGCACACTGATACTGCCACCATGTGGTTTGATGTTCTCGACTCCCAGTTGGGCACTACTGCCAAGTGCTTGATCAGTTCTTCATTCCAATTTGGCCCTGCCTCATGCTTTGTGTGCGCAGCCTGCTCTCACTCTGGCATCCCTTTGTGTCAGCATTGCTGGTGCTGGGGACATTCCACCTGTGCCTGTTGTTCTCAGGCCCCCTGATGCCCCTGGTGTGCTAGTCCTCATACTGAGGCTGGCCACCGTGACCACACTTCCTGCTGCAGGGGTAACCCCTCTGTGAAGCCACCTCAGGAACCAACCCCTGTGGGAGCCCCATGCCCACATGCCACACATTGTGTGAACTGTAAAGGGGATCACAGCACTTCTGACCAATGGTGCCCATTCTGGCGCCACTGCTTCAACCAGGGCTGGTTGGCTGAAAAGTCAGCCCCCTCAGACTTGTGGGAGGCATTCCAGGAGATCTCCCAGAAGACAGCAGAGGCTGAGTGCAAGGGTAGGCATGCACTTGGCTGTCACTGCTGAAACCAAAATATCGTCTAGGCCCTCATGAAGAAGAGGGGCATCTGATCTGGTTGGTCACAATGGACATATGTACTCACTAGCTGTTTTATACATATGTAGTCATCTCTGGCCTCTAGGATACCTTGTAACAGTACCCCAGCCTACTAAGCTGGGACCAGACTGCTATTGCACACTGGTATATAAATTTTTGAGTTT
>KQ962391.1:48954-64615 GCA_001563735.1 Leucoagaricus sp. SymC.cos | reverse complement strand
AGGCACCCTCCTCCTCCTGTGTCTGCTCTGGCCCCCAAGAGGTCATATGCAGACACTATTCGCGATATCACAGCCTTGGTCAATCTGGCCAAGACTGCCTAACCTTCCATCTGATTGCATCATTGCGATGCATCAGGCCTCTGTTCTGCCCCTGCCTTCACACAGGAAGCTCAAGACCACTGTCGCTGGACCTTCCCGGTGTCAGGTTTTAGTCAAGTGTGAGCCGGTTCCTGCTGCCTCCACTTTTCCATCTCTGGTTGGTGTCGCCAACCAATCTTTGGCCAAGGTTGACCTTAGGGTTAATTCTTGCGTCGTTGCCTATGGGGGGATCTCCCTCCTTACTTCCCAAGTTGCTTTGCCTGAGGAGATTCAGGTGATCGCTAATGCTATCCATCAGCACTTGGGCTGAGAGGTTCAGGCTGCTCTCCCCATGTCCTGGTCTTATCTTAAGATTGTGGATGTCCCCTATTTCTGCCTGGGTTCTATGGACTTCATAGACTTGGCTTACATCAGGGCAGTCATAGCACATTTGCACATGGCCTCTTCATTTGTCCTTGCTAACTCTCCTCGGGTTATGCAGAACTCCTGGCGTTCAGACTCAGCTATGGTCTGGTTCGATGTTGTTGATTCTCAGTTGGGTGCTGTTGCCAAGCACCTGATTAACTCTTCCTTCCAGTTCAGCCCAGCCTCATGTTCTGTGTGGCCCGCTCAGTCCCATGCTGGTGTTTCTGTGTGTCAGCGTTGCTGGCACTGGGGCCACTCTACCCATGTCTGCAAGTCTCAAGTGCCTCATTGCCTGCGGTGTACTGGCCCTCACTCTGAGGCCCACCATCGCTCTCTCGCCAGTTGTTGTCATGGTAACCCCATGGCCAACCCCCCTGTGTAACCCCCCTGTGCCAGCTACTATGGAGGGAGCCCCATGCCCTCACACCACCTGCTGTGTGAACTGTAGTGGGGATCACAGCACAAGCAACTGAAGGTGCCCATACTGGCAGCACCGTTTCAACTGGGAGTGGTTAGCACAACACGCTAATTGTGACTGGCAGGAGCAGATGGCCCTGACTGGTGCAATTTCTCGCAGGCAGGAGGATGAGCATCAGGATAGGGGAGCTTTCCAACATCAGTGCAATTGCTGATCCTTCTTGCTGGATTCCATCTAGTAGTGCCGTTCAGTCTGTGGCTGGAGGGGCAAAGTGTTGGACTTGGACTTTATGTATGCATTTCAGGGTAGCTGTTTTCTGATCTAGCTAGTAGGGTACAACGACATGTATTTTATAACAGTTCCTGGGCATCTATAACCCAGGCGTGGACTGCTATCGTGCACCATGTTACAAATTTATGATGTTAAAAAAGAAAAAAAAAAAAAAGATCTGGGTCGAGACCCTTCTTTAAGCTATCTTTAGCTCAGTCAGAATTGTCCTTGGTGCAGAACCCCTATAAATTCCTAAAATGGCTGAATGGTGATGGTGGTGTTGCAAGGACAAGGGTTTGAATCCCTGCTCAGTACATGGTAGTGGACAGCTGTACTAGGTGGCCAGTCTCACCTGCCATGCCAGTTGACCTAGCACCTCTCATATTGTAGCTTTATAGCTCTACCATTATAGTAGTTTTGTAGTAGTTCCTTAGGGATTTAGCATTAGTTTCTTATTTAATACGAAGTGTATATTCATGAAAATCAAGTAAATATATGTTTATTCTCGATTTATGTGCAATAGCATAGAGTCCTCATTGATCAGAGTGCCTAGTGATAAGAGCATAGGGCCAATTGGTTGCAGAGAGCCTAGCAATAGAGCATAGAGCCTGCAGGTATAGGGGAGCCTAGCAATAAAGTGTAGAGCCCTATGGGTTGGAGAGTACGATGTACGTGGAGGTTTGCAAAAGAAGTTATATACTTATGTTATTGCTACCCAATGGTATGGAGTAACTCAGCAGGCCTTACCACACACTTCTACCATATGAGGACTGGCATAGAAGCAGGGTGTAACATGCAAAGGTATGCATGCACTGATACACAAGCAAACACAAGCAGAGTTTAAGAGAGCGACTGATAAGAGCTCAACTAGAGAGTTCACACAAGAGGGTTATGCACAATACTAACTACTATACAACTTGAGTCTATCTACTAGTACATCAGCAAGTTATATACACTACTGAATATCCTAAAGGGGCAATAGCTACACCACTATAAGTAAACAGTAAACACAACATGAAGCATCAGAGAACTTGTCCATTGTAACACTACTGAGTCAAGGCTAGATGAAGGATAGGAGAGATGGGGAGTTAGTATTTGTGTGCTGCTAAGTATAGAAACTAAACAACAAAGGAAGAGAACAATAGGCTAAGAATAGAACAAAGGGTTCAGCCATGAAGAGTCATTGAGCAGATCGAAAATAGAACTATCTGGATCAAAGATGATGTCACCTTCCACATAAGGGAATGAAGTCCTGTCAATTATAACAGCTCCACTATCTATCCCACCACTCCCACCTACTCCTGTCTGTTGCTCACAAGCCATCTCAGTTACACAAGCTGAGGAGACTTACCTCACCTATTTTAAGATAGTTACTTTCATTAATGTTCTTCATTATAATCACAGTGCCATTGATATCTATCTTGTTTTGCAAGATGCTCATATTTGCAAAGAGTAAATCTAACAACAGCTTTCTCATGTCTAATCATATTTACTTTTTTATTTGACTATCTTATCTTTTATCTAATTAACTCACATTTATTACTGATATACATTCTTTGATGTTCCAACTCCTATGGTAGATATCTTGTCATAATTACTCATTGGTATCTACTTCTTGGTAATTGAGCACTACTTTGTAAATTTTTGATTTTTTTTTTTTAAAAAAAAAATCTACTTTTTGGACTCTATCTCTATTCTATTTCTTGTCTTTGTAACTGCTCCTCCATGTAGTCTCTCCACATTATGTCTGCAATGTGATCTTATTGTCATACTGCTTCAGCTTTCTTGATTAATGTGATCACACTTTGTGAAAGTGATCTGAAATTATTGTTATTTACAATTTGACTAGAGTTTAGGTCAATATCATTCTCAAGATTCCCAGTGAACCAGTAATTGATATTATCAGAGTCATGATCTATGATAAGATTATGTAAGGCAGCAAGTGCTGGTAGTATCAAAACCTGTATTTCTATTGCAAATTAAGGAGGATGAGTCAAAATAGCCTATTGCTTTTTCAAAACTCTAAAGACACATTCAATCACATTTTGAGCTGATGTATGCCTGAGATTGAAGAGTTCCTCTTTATTCACAGACCTGTTAATTTGTGAGATTAATATTTTACAAAAAATATACAGTGAGACATATACTAGATATTAGCATAGCCCTATTCTATAAGATAATATTGCACTCCTTGATATAAAACAAGAAGTGTATAATAAATGCCCAATCCAGCATCAGCCAAATAGTACATCTCATTTGGTATATATAGACTGACAGTTTGGAACTGCAAATACATTATAGCATCAGCAGTTGAGCCTTTCCAGCCACTAACCATGTATAAAAATCTTATTGAAAAAGAGATGCAAGCTAAATAATTTTGTGAGACACCATCCTTCTGATTTTGAGCAGCAATATGATTAGCAGCTGAAGAACAGCAACTGATATAGGTATCATCCATAGCTCCAATTGCATCACTAAAGAATTATGCAAATTTGTACTGTGATCAAATGAATTCAGGAGTAGGATCATCTACTTAAGATGTTATTGCTATCTGGCCTATCTGGAAGACTCAGCAGGCCTTGTCACATACTTAACTGACAAGAGTCTGATGTTAAGTAGGACATAACATGCAAAGGTTATGTGCACTATAAAAACTTATATACAAGCAAACACAAGTAGAGTTTAAGAGAGTGACTGATGAGAGCTCAACTAGAATATTCACATAAGAGGATTATGTATGATATAAACTAGTATATAACTTGGAGTTATATCTACTAATACATTAGCTTTATATACAAGCTGTATACTACCATCTATAGATGATGACTAGGTCTAGAGAGCAGGTTAAAACTGTTAAGAGTGTAGAACAGAACTAAGAAGTGTAAAGTATAGATAAGGTCAGTACTGGACAAGAATAGGCACCACAGACAAAGGAAAGTAAAAGCATACTACATATCTGAAAGAGATCTGGATTATATATAGTAACAGATCAGAAATAGAAGTGAGGGTCAAACATAAAATTGTTAGAAGAGAAAATAGACATATTCAGATCAACAATGATGTCACCATCCAAATATAGGAATGAAGTGTCCTATTAATCATAACATTATCCCTTTTGTAAGGATTGATCTCTATATCAATTTCATTAACAATCAAAGCATTCTTCTCTGGAAATATTGTAGTTAGCTACTAGGTTAAAGTCAGTGTAGAAGTTAATGTCAAAGGGGTTATAAATATAATTAAGATACCAATCTTGGAAGTCTAGTTGGTGAAGATTCAACTCAACTATTCTATCTCATATTGATTCCCTAATGTAATTGTGAGTGTGAGGTTGGGCTGCTTGATAGCAGTGAGGAGAAGAGATAGGTAAACTTGGCAATGTCTTGTCTGGGGGTTGGGTTGGTGAAAAACATAGTTGGATGCTAAGATCATTAAATACAGCAGTAGGAATTCTAGCATGAGAGAGAGAAACAAGAGTAAGTCAGATAGGACAATGTCAAATAGGTTAGCTTCAACATTAGTCTCAATAGTTGAGAGCTTTGACAAAGATGGCTCTTAGGAAAGGTTGGTCATTGTTAGAGATAGTTCACTGTTGAGCAGAGATATTGTCAGGATAGTCAGAGGGATAGGCCAAGACTGAGATAGGAATATTAGGTTTGGTAAGAATATATTGATCAGAATAGTTGGTTGGGATAGGAGAGTAATTGTCTGATTGAGTTTTTTCTTCTTGGCTTCCATTGTAATTAGCTGGAGCAAGCATGCCAGGTCATCAAATTCTGGCTGGGCTAGATTGCAATTAGATAGAGAACAGTTAGAAGTAAAAAGAGAAATGAAGTACTTATTATCAATTTTTTGTCTGAGGATTTTCCAGACACTGGTACACAGTGTGGCTGGGACTGAATTGGTGACAACTAGAGTAGCAATAGCATGAATATTCTGATTTGATATGACCCAATTAATAGCAATAGAAGCATCTTTGTCCAAAACCCAGTGGAGAGAAGGTAAGTCATTGGATAGAAGTTCCTGAAGGTTGTGAAGTTTGGCTTCTGTCAGTATTATTAGCCAGTTCCCTATCTTGGTTATGTACCAAGAGGTTCAGGTCTTCTCCTGGAGTTATTTAACTAGTATCATGAGAGTAAGGAATATCTTCTTGATATGTCTCTTAATATTGAATATCTCATTGCAAAGTTTCTGTCTACTTTATGGTGTAATTAAATAGGAGGAATCTTTGATATATCCTGAGATAGTGATGGGGGAATTTGTTATTGTTCAGGTTTTTATAGACTTCAAGAGTGTTATTATAGGCAATTGTTGCACTATATCATTGAAAAAATAGAGTAAAGATGTTCTCCCAGAAGATATTGACTAGGATAGCTATTTGCAGATTATTATTATAATAGGTAAATATTGCAGAGCAGGTTTCTCAAGTGCATTCAATGCTCTGAAAGAACCTGGCCTGTATTTCAGCTATAGTAGAGAGATTAGGCAGGGAGAAGTGGTACAGGCTTTGAAGTCTAGTATCATGATAAGAGGGGATTGTGGCATGTTGGTTGGCACTGGTGGTGTTGGGTTGCTGTCCCATTGGTATTGTGTTTAGAGACTGGGGAGCTGTGTCATAAATAGATGGAAAAGTGGAATTAGCAGTTGAGCTACAGTCAGAGGCAGCATTGGAGGTGGACTGGTGATCTATTCATTTAAGATATTGTCATTCATATTTTTGTTCATTGTCAGAGCACCATTTGATGTCTGGATTGAAGAAAGAGAGCATGTTAAGGTAGGTCCAGAGTTAGATTGATTTATTTGACATAGAATAGCATAGAGGTGAGGTTTGATATAAGAAGCAGTGGTGTAAATAGGATGTTTGATAGGATTAGAAGAGAGAAAGGGGAGTGTGAAGGATTTTATGATTTTTGTATGTGGTACTTTCACTTGATTGACTTGAAGTGGGTTTTTGCATTGTTTTAGAGTAATTTACTTATGGCTTTATACTTTCTGAGTAGTTTTCCTGAGTATTTGATGTCATTCTCCTATTTCCAAGTATCATCAGATAGGGAATAGCCTTTCTATCTAATTAGGTACTTCATACTCTGTGGAGTTTTCTTGTGCTTGATAATCTTTTCAACTTTATATTCTTTAAAACTGTTTATGAGGTCAGGTGGTGAATCAAAGAAGTTAGGACTGTATTGAGAGGTTTTCTTATAAGAAGTGAGAAGTGAGGCATAGAACCTGTTGTGGATCTTCTAGTTAGTTAGTAAGTTGAGTTCATAAGTGACCAGTGAGAGTCTTCAATATATTTGGAAGAGTTCTTCAACTTTTTGGGTATATTTTCATAAAGTATCTTTGTTAGAAGCAGTGGCAAGGTTTTGATTGTTAAGCCAAACTTTTTGTCCAACTTCAAAGAGTTCCTAATTTAGGTTATTATAGCATCTAAGCATTACTTGTCTAGCTTTCTTGTGAGCTTCTAGGACAAGCTAGTAGGATTGCTCAAGTTGCTTAAGGTGTTTGTCTACAGCAGGTACTGTAGTTGGTTCTGTAGTAGGATAGGTTTAGAGATTGTAGCCATAGAGTAATTTGGGAAGAGAGTGTTTTCATCTAGCATGGCATTGTGAGTTGTGAATGAATTCTACAGTTAGTAACATCTTTTTCCATTTTTGGAGGTCTCTGTCACAGTAGATGGTGAAGTATTTTTGAATTTCCTGGTTGAAGCATTCAGTGGTTCTGTCTGTTTGAGGATAAAAGACAGTAGAGAGAGCTTGCTCAATACTGATAGCTTTGGTAAGACCTTTCATGAAGTGTGATAAGAAATGGGGGTCATAATTGCTAATGATCTTTTCAGAAATTTCATAGCATGAAAATACTCTTTCATTGAGTAAATCTGCAATTTTCTTAGAGTTGGCCATTTTAGATGTTGGGATGAGTATTATCTCTTTTGTAAGATTGTGGTCCACCATGGATAATATGCTATCACAGCTGTTGACAGAAGATAGGTTGGTAATAAGATCTATGGAGATTTAAGTGAAGAGAGCAGTAGATTGGGGGGCTGTGATGGGCATTGGAGGTAGTTTGGTGAGATGACAGTTTATTTTGAATTGCTGGCATTTACCACATCCATTGACATAGTTAATGACAAAGGATTTTATTTCAGGCCAGTAGACAAAAGATTGGAGTTTTCAAAGTGTTTTGGCTATTCCTGGATGTCTAGCAGTAGGAATATTGTGGTAGTATTGTAGGAGTTGGTGTTTAATGACAAGATTATTAAGAATAGATAATTTGCTGTTTACACAGGGTAATTCTTCAAATCCAGATGATTTCTGAATAAGAGTAGTAGTGATATCATCTACAATATTTAATTCTTCTTTATCAAAGAATTTATTAGAGAGTGCAGTAGCATTGTGATTGTCTTTATCTGTCAGTTTATGATCAGGGCAATAAGACAAAGTATTGGCAGGTCCATTCTTTTGTCCAGTGATGTGTTTGATTTCTAGGTTAAACCTGGAAAGATATTGAGTCTAGTGTGCTTAGTATCAGCTGAGATCCTGGAGTTTTCTTCATCTTTTCAGATTTTTGTAGTCTGACTAGATAATAGTTTTATGAGGGGATCCTTCAATGTAGTGTCTCCATTCTTTGAGAGCATAGATGATGGTGAAGAATTCTTATTCTGAGCAGTGATAGTTTCATTCTACAGTAGTAAATAATTTTGAAAGATAAGCAATAAGATGTTTGACACTATTATTATCTTTTTGCAGAAGAATAGCTCCTAAAGCAAATTGTGATATGTCACATTCAATTTTGAAGGATTTGGCATAGTTGGACATAAGCAGTATAAGTTCTTTGAGGAATTCTTTTTTTTAGTTGGAGAAATACTATGTTGTATTCTAGTATCTAAATAAAAGGCTTATTTTTGCTCATGAGCATGTTAAGAGGCCATATATGGTTGGCATATCAATGAATGAATTATCAATAGAAGTTATAGAATCTGATAAATTTTCAGATATTTTGAATGTATTTTGGTATTAGCCAATCTTTGATCTCTTTTAATTTAGTGAGGTCTATTGAGACTAAGTCAGGTTTGATGATAACACCAAGATATTTGAGGGTTTATTGTTCAAACTCACATTTTTTGGTCTTCAAGTAGAGATTATTATCTTGAAGTATTTTTAGAACTTTGTAAGTGATTCATCAAAGTTCTTTTTTAGTCTTGGCATAGATCAATATATTGTCTAAATAGACTATTATAACACCTTGATTAATGAGTAATCAGAACAATGAATCTATTATTAATTAGAATATAGCAAGAAAGTTACACATTTCAAAGAATATGACAGTGAGTTCAAATAAGCCTTTATGAGTCTTGAAAATAGCTTTCTATATATCTTGGAAATGAATCCTAATATTGTTATATCCAAAGCATACATTGAGTTTGGTAAAATATTTTGCACCTTTAAGTTTATTGAGAATTTGGAATATAAGGGAGATAGGATATGTATTTTTGATGGTATATTTATTAAGGTAGTGGTAGTCTTGGTAGAGTCATAGTTTTCTATCTTTTTTTTTGCTACAAAAAGAAATAGGATGTCATAGAGAATTTAGATAGTTTGATATAGCCTTTGTCAAGATTTTTCTTGAGAAATGCTTTAAGTTCTTGTTCTTCTTTAAGTGATAACTGATACAATTTCATCAAAATAGAATAAAAGAAGGGTTTGGTCTCAATTTTGTGATCCCAAGAATGAGATGGAGGATATCTCTCAGATGCTTTCTTGTTGAATACTTTAAGAAAGTCATAGTATTCTCAGAGTACAGCTTTTTTTTTGGATTATCTTGTCTCTTAGCTTTGAATTGTTGATTGAGAAATATAGAGACAGAGGTTTTGAAATTGATTTCTTCAAAATCTTATCTTGTAGGTTTAAGATAGGATAGATTGTTAATTTTAATAGAATAATTGTTTTTATACATCAAATTAATGAGTTCTTGAAATTATTTTTGTTTCCATGGGTGTTGTCTCTATTATAGGATACTAATTTCCCAATCTATGTCTAGATTATGTTGTTGGAGCTATGGAAGGCCTAAGATTATACAGGAGTATTCTAAGCTGATAACTTTGGGTTTGATATCCATATTGATTCTATTGATGGTAATAGTAAGTAGACAATAATAAGTAGCTGTGTTTTGCTAGTTGATAGTACTATCAGCATTTCCAATAGTGATAGGCTTTTTGAGAGGATGAAGAAGGGGTTTGAAATTATGAATATAGACAAATAAGAAGTCAACAAAGTTTTCTGAGGTACTAGAGTCAAGAAGGATGAGAATTTCCATATTTTCCTTAGAGTTTGAATCTATATTAAGATAACAAGGGAGATATATTACTCAACTAGGTGACTTGTGGAGTTGTACATTGTTTATAGAATGTTTTGCATTCTTAAGTGGATAGGATCTAGAAGGTGGAGAAAGGGAAGAGCTTGATATAGACTGGGCAAGTCTCCTTAGGAAAAATCCTTTATGTTTTGAATATCTTGATGAGAAATTGAGTTGAGGATGTCAATTTCTTTATAAATTTCTTTTACTTCACTTTCTTCAGCATTATTTACAAGTTCTCATATTTCTAGCATTTCTTTTTTACTGAGGTGACATTTTCCTTGTTGGTTGCATAAAGCAGCATTTTTGGGGATATTGTAGGAAAATTCGGGTTATAGAGATGTATGGGATGATGAAGAAAGTCATGAGCGGATCCTAGAGGATAAGGATGCTCATAAGACTTCTCTGAGAGAGCATTTTGCAGCTCTGTGACCTGGTTTGTGAAAACAGAAGTAACTGCCTAAGTTCCAGTTGTATTTCTGTTTATTAGTGAATATCACATTGAGATGTTCTTATACTAGCTGTTTTGTGGCAGCTTCAACTTTTTCTTGGAAAGTCAACTTGTTATCTTCTGATTCTGAGTTGACATTTTAATCAAGAAATATTTTGTTCATCTCTAGATGGATGTTGTTAATCCTGTCTGTGATGGTGTTGATATCTATTGCCATAGAGTCTTTCTGTGGCAGTAAGGAGTGAGGCAGAAGGCTTGGTCAATAAATCAGAGTTTAGAAATTTGATAATTTATGCTTTTGACATTAGCCTGTCTGATGTCCTCTAGAATGTCTGGTATTTCTCACAAGATAGCTTTTTTCTATCTTAGCAACTTGAGCCTGTGTTTGGGCAGCAGTGATCTAAGCATCAAGGATGTTCACAGGGTTTTGTGAGATTGTTTTGTATGTAATCTTTAGGTGGAGCCTATTCTTGAAATAGTAGACCTTTTCCATTTCTTCTGTAATTTCAGTTTATGTGACCAAGGAGTGGAATTTGGGGATGTAGACCTCAATGTCTTGGTTTCCTTGCAAAAATGTTGAAAAACAGTCAAGAACATCAGCTTGAGTGCTAGCCAGTTAGTATGAGGTGTCTATCTCTGTCCAGAAAGTATTATAGACTATAGATGTGAAACCTGCAGCTGCAGTTAAATTGGTCTTGATATAAGCAGATTTCTATGATGCTGTTGGTCCATCCATATAGAATAGGATCTATAGTACAGCAATGGTATTGTTGATATTGCCAGCAGTGATCCTAAATAATATGGCATTTGCTAAGATGTAGAATTTGATAGCTTCTTTCCATCATCAATAGTCTTTTGAGTTTCCAAGGAATATTGGTAGAGTGTTGAATTTAGGTCATTTTGGAGCCATTGTTGTCATGTTGGATATAGAGGTTGTGGGTGTGTGAGATTGCAAGTTTAGAGGTGGTTGACATAGAGTTCTAGGTATATTCCTAATAAGTGGCAGAGATGTGGCTTGGAGTATTCTTGTCAGTCATCTGACACTGTGACGGCATACTTTGAAGTCTGGGATTCCCAGAGGGGCACTTGTGCTGCTAACCTCATGGGGCATTCCCTTCAGTTTGGGCATTGGACCTCTAGGATTATGGAGGCTAGTGCCAATCCTGGAGCCTCCCTCTGTCAGCGTTGCTGGCGTTGGGGGCACTCCTCTCAGACTTGTCACCAGAAGATGCCTTGGTGTCCTCTGTGTGTGGAACCTCACTACCACAATGCACATCATGCATTCACTGGTTGTTGCAAGGGGAACACCTGCCAGGGTGTCCCACCTACTCCTGCTGGCCAACTGTACCTGCACTCCCCTCGATGTCTAAATTGTCACCAGGCACACACTGCCGACTTGAGGCAGTGCCCATTCTAGTGCCACTGGTTCGACAAGGACTGGATCTGCCATAAGTATCAGGAGATATGTCATCATCCAGGGTGTCCCACCTACTCCTGCTGGCCAACTGTACCTGCACTCCCCTCGATGTCTGAATTGTCACCAGGCACACACTGCCGACTTGAGGCAGTGCCCATTCTAGCGCCACCGGTTCGACAAGGACTGGATCTGCCATAAGTATCAGGAGGTATGTCATCGCTCTGATGCTTGTCTTTCAACATTTTCTCAATGCTCATCTTCTCATATCTAGAGACCCCACTAGGTCTGCTGGAGGTGTGATTAGGGACATTTGTATTTTCTCGCAGAATGTTAATCATAACTACATGCATGTTGACTATGTACTTGAGGTGCTCAAGGACACTTATGATGTATTGTTTTTCCAAGAACTGCCCTGGAGAATGATAAGACAAATGGTGTCGACGACCTCTAAAGGGGGCGATGATGTCATGGGTGCCCCCAAGCACCCTGATTGGCTCTATATGGTAAGGCCACTTACCAATGGGCAGAACCCTTGCGTCATGGCTTATGTTCATAAGTACTTGGCTGTGTTGCACCCCTCCATGAGGAGGGACATATTTGACCATTGTGATCTCCTTGTCCTGTTGCTGTTCACACCACATGAGATGGTGATGTCATGGGTGCCCCCAAGCACCCTGATTGGCTCTATATGGTAAGGCCGCTTACCAATGGGCAGAACCCTTGCGTCATGGCTTATGTTCATAAGTGCTTGGCTGTGTTGCACTCCTCCATGAGGAGGGACATATTTGACCATTGTGATCTCCTTGTCCTGTTGCTGTTCACACCATGTGAGATGGTGAACCTTCTTAACATCTATTCTGACAATGCTCATATGGTGATCAACCTTCTTTCTTGGGATGTTGATTAGCTGCCTGCCTTCATTTACATGGGCGGTGACTTTAATTGTCATTCGGAGGTGTGGAACTTGTTTGTGATCTCCTTGTCCTGTTGCTGTTCACACCATGTGAGATGGTGAACCTTCTTAACATCTATTCTGACAATGCTCATATGGTGATCAACCTCCTTTCTTGGGATGTTGATCAGCTGCCTGCCTTCATTTACATGGGCGGTGACTTTAATTGTCATTTGGAGGTGTGGGACTTGTCCTGCACATCACACCCACTTATTGCCCAGTGCCTTTTGGAGCTGGCTTCTGATATTGGGCTTGAATGGGCCCAACCTTCTAATCCAGAGTTGACTCATATTCCTCACAACTCTGACCTTGCTGGATCTGTGATCGACCTTGTCTTCACAGCACCATCTGTATCTGTATCTAATCTCCCTCAATTGGATCTTGATCGATGTGGGCCATCAGACTATATTCCGTCTGGCTTCTGATATTGGGCTTGAATGGGCCCAACCTTCTAATCCAGAGTTGACTCATATTCCTCACAACTCTGACCTTGCTGGATCTGTGATCGACCTTGTCTTCACAGCACCATCTGTATCTGTATCTGATCTCCCTTGATTGGATCTTAATCGATGTGGGCCATCAGACCATATTCCAATCTCCACTTTAGTTTCTTTGTCTGAGATTGACATTAAGGTTTCTCACATAGTGATCCTGAGAGAGTCCCCAGAGGAATCTGGGTTCTTGATTGATCTCACCACTAGTCTTAGGTCCCTGGATGTTGGGGACCTGTCTTCTTCTGATCAGATTGAGGCTGCTGCTTTGGCAGTGGCTGGGGTCTTTTCCTCTGTGTAGAATGCCTATGCAAAGGAGATCATTGTTATAGGGCACTCTAGATCTTGGTGAACTGATGAGTGCTCTGCTGCTATTGCCAGGTTTCAGGAGATACATGCTCCCAGGGACTGGAGGGCATTTTGTAAGACATCTCATCTTGCTAAGTGGTGCTTCTTTGATGCTCACATTGAGGAGGTTGCTGTTGAGAACCAGAGGCCTTGGGACCTCATGGCTTGGGTGAAGCTATGCCAACTCCTGCTATGTAAGGCTATCTCACATCGGGGGGAGTCATGTCATGATATTGATGCCCTGTAGAGGGCACTTGACCAGACGTACAATGCTGCCTCAGGGTGGCCTTGTGATGTCATAGTTCTGGAGGAGCTATCCCCACTTGCAGAGCAGGACTGGGTCCTATTTTCGGTGTTGGAAGTGAGGGAGGTGCTGTCAGTGTGCTTCTCACATTCCTTGCCCAGTCTGGACCATGTTATGTGGGTTCACTTAAAGGAGCTTCTCTCTAATGATGTCATCATTGGGAAGGTCCTTGCCCTGGCTGATGCTTGCCTCATGGTTGGGTATTGGCCATCTCATTTTAAGGAGTCAGTTTCAGTGATTATTCCTAAGCCTGGTAAACCCTCCTACTCTACTCCCAAGTCTTTTAGGCTGATAGTTCTGCTTAACATGCTTGGGAAACTTGTTGAGAAAATGCTTTCTAGGCATCTTCAGTTTGACAGTGTCAAATATGGCATCTTTCACTCTAATCAGCTAGGCAGTATCTGACAGAGGTTGACTGAGGACGCTGGTTTGTTCCTTACTCACTTAGTCAAGACTGGGTGGGCTAAAGGACTCAAGACGAGCATTGTGGCTTTTGACATCGCTCAGTTCTTCCTGTCTTTGAACTATGACATGCTCATGGCTATCTTGGTGAGGCAGGGGTTCCTGGCGAATGTCCATTGGTTCTTTGCCTCTTATCTTGTAGGGAGGAAAACCAAGTATCTTTGGAATTCCTTTTCCTTAGGTTACTATGATGCAGATGTGGGGGTTGGGCAGGGGTTGGCCCTCTCCCCCATCCTTTCTGCTGTTTATCTTGTGCTGGTGCTCAAGGCTTTTGACTTGTGGATGTCTCACCTGGAGTGTGATGTTTTTTCTTATGTGGATGATGGTATGCTTGTTGCCCAAGCCAAGGAGTTGGCTGACAACCTGGTGCACCTGCATGGTGCATATGGGTTTATGTTTGATTTGTTTGTGGTGTTTGGGCTTGTTCTTGAGCATGACAAGTCTGAACTCTTCCACTTTTTGCACCAAAAGGGAGATGACAATCCCCCTCTTGACCTGGGGTATGCCCCATATACGGGAGACACTCCTCTCCATCCCAAGCTGTTTTGGCGGTATTTGGGCTTCTATTTTGACAGGCAGCTCACTTTTTGTGAGCATGTCTGGTATTATTCCACCAAGGCTATCTCTACAGTTCATGCTATGGGGATGCTTGGGAATTTGCTTAGGGGTCTGTCTCCAAAGCAGAAGCATTTGCTCTACTGGTCATGTGTGGTGCCTATTGCCATGTACGGCTTTCGTCTTTGGTGTCATGAGCTTCATCCTCATAAGGCTCATCTCATCTCTCTTAACAAGATGCAGCGGCATGCTGCAATTTGGATCACAGGTGCATTTCACACCTCCCCTTTGGGTAGGGTTGAGGCATTGGCAGGCCTCATTCCCATCCATTTGCATCTTAAGAAGTTGAGGTCTTGGGTGGCATACTGGGTTCTCACCCTGTCACCTATGTACTCCACCAAGCAGTTGCTTGGTACGAGGCATTTTCCTAGTACTGATTCCCATTGTTACCATTTTACCCAGCTTGGCCACTCTGTTGAGAAGGTCCAGTTGGTGGTTGTTGATACCCTTAGGTGCCATTCTGTTCCCATCACCTTGGAGACATTTGAGCCTGATGCCTCAGATGCTCACTCTGGGAGGCATCTTCTGGATTGCTATAGTGATTGTGTATAGATTGTTGAGTTCAACTCCAGGGAGGAGGACATCAATATCTTGCATATTCTGAATGTGGAGCTCAATAGGGCTACTGTGCAGGACGACTGCATTGTGGTGGCCACAGATGCTTCTGTTGGCCGAGACCACCTAGAAAGCCTTGTCACAGCCACTTGGGTTTGGGCTGGGGGGTGCCAGTTCGGCAGTCTCACTAGGCCACTGGCAGAGTGACTGCTCCTGATGTGAAGCTTCATGCCATTTGGATGGGTGTCTTTGCTGCATGCATGCAGGAGAGTGCCCACTATATTGTTTTGTTCACTGACCACCCTGCTTCGGCTTGGTGGGCAGTGGACCCTTCTGTCAGCAGCAGGCAGGCCCAGGCCCTGCTTGTCTGTCATCATTTGCAGAAATGGTTAGGGGAGGATCCCTCCTGCACCTTTGTATTTATACAGGTCTGCTCTTCTCTGGAGTGGCCTTTGCATCATGTAGTACATTGCTTTGCAATGGACCCATCTTTCAAGGTGCCAGTGGGGGATTCTCCCTTCA
>KQ962391.1:37493-48362 GCA_001563735.1 Leucoagaricus sp. SymC.cos | reverse complement strand
AAAAAAAAAAAAAAAAAAAAAAAAGGAGTATTCTTGTCAAAGTTGGAGTGTGATCTGTAGGTTATGGCAGAAGTGTGGGAAAGAAAGATTGTCTAGAGTCAAACAGTAATCTGGAGGTAGAGTTGAGGATAGGTTCTCTGGTTTCAAGGGCTTTATATACAGAGAGTTTAAAGAGATTAAGTGGTTTTTTGTAGAATTGGAGTCTGAGGTTGTAGAGTCTTTGTCATACTGTTTTGAGATCAAGTTTTGTGATGTTGAAGAGTTTGTCTGCAATAAAAGATTATTGTTGAATAAGAAACTTGTATAAGATTGATTCAAGATTGTTAAGGGGGTTGTTGATGGATTTGTTGTCATAGAAGGAGATAGTATTGTTGAGCTGTGCAATATCTAGTTGTTGTGTTTTCACTTTAGCTTGTTCAAGTCTCTCTTCTTTGGTGGGAGTGAGTTGTATAAGTTGTGTTTGTAATAAAGCTGACTCAGTTATTTCTGAAGTTTATTTTCTTTTTTCTTTGCTAGAGGAAGTAATTGTGGACAGGTCAAAGGAGAGTAAGGTGCCTGGAAGTTTAGGTGAGGCTTTTGGGAAAGATAAAGCAGTGTGAGTGGTTGATGTGATAGTTGTTTCTTCTGATAATAAGCTGGGTGGTAGAGAATTCTTTCTACATTCTCTAGCTTCTTTTCTTTGTTTGGAAGTAGAGGGGTATGGAGCTTCTGAGGAAGTGGAGCATGTAATTGATATGTAGAGGTGAGGGTCAAGGTGATATTGTGAAGCAAGACATGCAATGTCAAAGTGTTGGTTTAAATTATTAGAGGTTGAGGTTGAAGTAGTTGTCTAAGAAGATGAAGAGGAGTTAGAGTGGATATAGAAGGCAATAGTGGAAGAATAAAGGGATTCAGAGTAATAAATTCAGGTTAGGTAAGTCAGTGACCTCAGTTTGACTTCTTCTACAGTGATATGCAGAGTGTGTAGAATGACAGGGACCTAGCAGAGGTATGTTGAATTATAAACTCTTGTTAATGTCCTGAACTAGACAGTCATTGTTAAAGGTTGGACAGACCCTCTTATATGGGTAACAAGAATAGTGTAGAGAATCTAGCAACTGTGGTGTAGAGTCTACTTGTGATTAGGAGCCTAGCAATGGAGTATAGAGCTAATTGGTGCAGGAAGTCTAGCAATAAGAGCATAGAGCCTGTAGTATAAGGTTGCCTAGCAATAAAGTATAGAGCCCTATGGAATCTAAGAGTATGATGCACATGAAGGTTTGCAAAAGAAGTTATATACTTTTGTTATTGCTACTCAGCCTATCTAGAAGACTTGGTGGGCCTTGCCACACACTCAACCAACAAGGGTCTGGTGTTGAGTAGAGTGTAACATGCAAAGGTTACATGTACTGTAAACACTTATATATGAGTGAACACAAGTAGAGTTCAAGAGAGTGACTGATGAGAGCTTAACTAGAATATTTATACAAGAGGATTATGTACAATATAAACTAGTATATAACTTGGAGTTATACCTACTAATACATTGGCTTTATATACAAGCTCTATACTACCATCTATAGATAATGACTAGGTTTAGAGAGCAGATTAGAACTGTTAACAGTACAAGACAGAACCAAGAAGTGTAAGATGCAGACAAGATCAGTACTGGATAAGGATAGGTACCACAGATGAAGGAAAGTGAAAGCATATTACATATCTGAAAGAGATCTGAGCTATATATGATAACAGATCAGAAATAAAAGTAAGGGTCAAATATGGAACCATTAGAAGAGAAAATAGATGTATCTGGATCAAGAATGATATTACTGTCCAAATATGGAAATAAAGTCCTACTAATCATAACAGGATAGATGTATAGATGAGTGCTCACTTAGCTATCCCCAACAGAACTAAAATATTGACAAGACCCTTATTGCTTGAAACAGAGAGAAATATTAGATAGTTGCTGGTCACAGTGGATAATTTGGACTTTCTAGCTGTACTGTACCTTATCTAGTTGTTTCTGGCCCTCTCTTGTAATAGTATCCCAGACTACTAACCTGGGCACAGATTGCTATCATACACCATATTATAAATTTATAATTTTTTTTTAAAAAAAGAGTAATTGTGAACAGATAGAAGACAAAAAAAGACAATGAAATAGAATAGAGACATCTTTATTTGGAGTTTGATAGTGAAACACTAATGAGAGTTATAGCAAGAGAAATAAGCCAGAGTATCTATCACCAGAAGTATAAAACCCTAGTCATCTGAACAGTACTTAAAGCTATAACAGTCAATGTCACTCTGATACTTTTGCTCTTACCCTCATCTATCTTGTCATATCATGACCTGACACTGTCCCTTTCTATCCCTCTGCTTTCTATCTCAATAAAGTATGACACTACCATTACTGAGACTTTGTCTAACTGAGACTGAAGCTAAGACATCTTATCTCTGGCTCAAAGCAATACATCCTATACAGAACAATACTCCAAATCTTCTAGCAGCTATGAATAGACAAAGAAGCATGCACTATACCTCATGACCCTTAATGACCCAATCACAGCTTTTTGATTCTTCAGCCCTCAAAGTATGATGATACTAACTAATTTGACTTTTTAATTTCTGAGTTGCTTAGAAGAAATATATTATTAGTTAAGTATTCTGATTGATGCTTTTTGAACTCTTCTTAAATGAACCTTTATTGACTCACTATTCCAATTCAAGTTTAATGATAAATATATTATTAGAACTTCTGCAATCTCATAGTTTATTTTCTTGCCCACTTCTGATAATTTATCTTATATCCTCATAGTATAGTTCAATTGTACTCACTCCTACACAACCAAGTAGCCAACTATTATTAGCTAGTATATATTATCTGCATCTCATTCATAGTTTACAAATTAGGTAGAAAAATAATTTGTAAATATAGATAGTATATAAATAGCAAAGAGATGTCAAATAGAAGCTTCAACTTCTATTCTCTTTAGTTACTTGTTTGCATATTTCCTGAGAACTAGCAATTTACTTCTCTTGAAGAAGTCTCTAAGCCTTTTCTAGACAACATACTATGAAATATTAATCTCTAAATTATAAAACTCTATTCAAGACATCTTTTGAGTTAATCTATCAAGTCAAATATTAGATTAAATGTTGTGACTCTGGATAGTTTACTCTGCATAGAATTTATAGACTATAGTAGACCAATATATCTATTTTTCTTCTACTCTGTATTACTCTATACTTCTTACTCCTCTTTACTCTGTACTACTCTAGACCACTAGTATAAGTATCTTAGATAGAGTACTGCACTCCTTATGCTTTACTGATTGTACTCTTCTCTTACTTGCTCTCAAGTTTTTGCCTCTGTTGCAACCTGAGTTTGTTCATAAGGTCATAATATTTAGTAAAGTGTTGCCAACTCACTTTGCAGAATTGAACAAAGGCACAAACAAGTATAGTCCTATGAAGAGGATAATCTAGTTAGAAAAAAATAATAATATATACCAGCAGCAAGTATAACAGAGCAACTGGCAGACAAAGAATATGTGCAATAGCTGTTATAAGAAGAATAAGACAACAAGACACTAGAAGAATTGCTGACAGAGCTAGACAAAGATGAACCTGAATACAAAAAAGCAGAAAAAGAATTTAATGAAGAATTTACACAGTTATCAGCAGCATTAGAATTGCTCAGTATCAGTAGCCAATTGATATCACACTTGGAAGAAACAGAAATAGAAACAGAGGAATCATATAGTTCGGAAATATCTCAAAAACATAAAGAAGGAATAAACACAGACCTAGCCATATCTGTGCCTATTACATAGATAATCATATAGATCTAGACCAAGTTATTTATATCTGGATCAGTACACTTTGATAGAGCAAGATCAAAATAGAAAGACTGGTAGAGAAGCATGATATTCTACATCACAGAGAATAATATCAATGACAACAGAACTTGAGTTACAGTGGTACTTTCTAGAATAAAAAGAGGAATAGCCGGATCTTTTATGATGGTCACAATAAAGAATATGTTAGAAAGGGACTAGTGACCAAGGTTTAATTGGGACATCTGGGTAAAAGAACTTGAAATAAAGTTCTCTAATGAAATAGACAAAGAGAGACTGAATGGAAGATTGAAGAGTTCAGATAGATATTTAAGACTTTTTAATCAAATTTGAAGTTTTCAAACAAAAAGTCAAGACAGATGACACCCATATGCTCTTTTTATTGAAGAAACATATTTGTCTCAATGTTATTAAGACTATTATGGGATACCTATCAGACTATCAGCCTGACACCTACAAAAAGTAGATAGATTCTATTAGTATTATTGGGAAGAGATATGAGTTTACAGAAATAAAGTGTCAACACACCACAAAAAGTGGTATCACATATGGAGGAAGGGGCCAACCTATGGAGATCAGTCAAATAGCTCCTCAGTATGAGGACAAAAGCAATTCCAAATGCTATAGCTGTAGCAAGTTTGGCTATATTGCAGCTAAATACTCTGAACTCAAGATTATATGTGCTCTAGCTAACAAGGTCTAGGGCTACAATTGTGGCAAACTTAGACATATTTCAAAATACTGCAGAGCACCATAATACAACAAACTCAGCATTAGAGGGTTAACAGATATTCCAGAAAGAGAGGAGAAATCACAAGAGGGTTTTTCAGAAAGCTCAAAGTAAAGCATACAGACTTTTGGGTCTATAGACATAGAGTTTCAGTTTCACAGTCTCTACAATATATTATTTTCCAACAACAAAACTTGAAGTATGAACTCCTCACAAACCCTATGGTAAACCAACAGGTAACAGTTAAAGCTCTTATCAACTTGGAATGCACCCATACATGTATATCAGAAGAAGCAGTTAAGAAACTAGGAATATCTATAAAACTAATTTAGGAACCTTTTAAAGTCTTCAATGCAGATGACAGCCAAAGTGGTCACAAACTAATTACAAACCATGTAGACATTATTCTAGACACTGAAGGTCACTAAGAGTAGGTTGAAGCAGTAGTCACAATGTTGGACTTAGCAGACATATTCCTAGGATATGACTAGTTAACCCACCACAACCTCAAAATTGATTGGAAGAATGGTATTGTCAAATTCACAAGATGTTCCCCCAGTTGTAAATTTTCTCATTGAGATATCTGTATCAAACCTTATATTCAGAAACTCTAAGACAAGAAAATAGATAAAGAAGAGAAGAAAAAGCAATCTGACCCCACTACTGCTGATGACCTACTAAATTATATAAAGGACTATACTCACCTGTTCAACAAAACCAATTTCAACTGACTACCAGATTATACTTAATAGGACTATAAAATTAAACTTACAGACAATACACTTCCTGAACTCAAGGTAAAAATATACTCCATAACCCTGAAGGAAGAAGAAGAACTTAACACATTTATTGATAAAAATTTAAAGTCAGGAAGAATCTGAATCTTGAAGTTGCAATATATAGCACCCTGTTTTTTTTATTTCTAAGAAAGACAGCTTAAAATAATTAGTACAGGACTATAGGAAGATTAATCAATATATAGTCAAAGACAAGACACTCATTCCTCTAATCAGTGAAGTAGTGAACAGACTCAAGAATGCCAAGCTGTTTAATAAGTTTGACATTATTTGGAAATATAACAATATTTGCATTAAAAAAGGAGACAAGTGGAAAGCTGTATTTCTAATCAATTAAGGACTATTTGAGCCTACAGTTATATTCTTTGGATTATACAATTTCTCTGCCACATTCTCATATATGATGACTACCATCTTCTAAGAAATAATCTATGATAGTACACTAATGAACTACATAGACAACTTTACTATTATACTCTCTCTAATATTAAAGGAGTAGAAAGCTTTCTAGGCTTTGTAAACTTCTATAGAAGATTTATTGAAGGATTCAGTCATATTGCAGGACCCCTTAATACCCTGGAAGGGGAAGCAGAGTGAAAATAGAGAAAGGACAAGCAGAAACTATTTGATATCCTGAAATAGTGCATCATAGAAAAACCAGTCTTGATGCTTTCTTGACCAGACAGTAAATTTCAAGTTGAAATAGATGTATCTGGATATGCTATAGGTGCTATTCTGTCTCAAAAACAGAATCACAAGTGACATCTCATTGCATTCATATTGTATACTATGAGCTCTGCAGAGAGAAATTATGAGATATGTGACAAAGAACTTTTAGCTATCATAGAAGCCTTACATATTTGGCAACAATACCTTCTGGATGCCCAAGAAATGTTTGAGGTCTGAACAGACTATGAGAATCTAAAGTACTTTAAAGAACCACAGAAGCTTAATAGAAGGCAAATATGATAGTACCTCAAATAATAGGATTATAATTTTATAATTCAGCATATACCCAGCAAGTTCAACACCAAGGCTGACATTCTCTCTTACCATAACAAACCTGATTGGCAGAAAGAAGACAAGACTGTTACCTTTCTCAAAAGTTTTATTTGTCAAACAACTATAGAAAAACTGATGATTATCTCTATAGTGCTACTCTGGAAAGCATATTTCAAGGTCCTCTTCAATACAGATATAGAACAACAGATCTAAAACTGCAAAACCAAGGATACCAAGGTACTCAGAGATTTGGAAAATTTAACTAAAGGGTTTTCACAGATAGATAGGATAATCTGCTATTAGAGAGGGGTCTACATCTTACCAGAAGATCATTTATAAGGACAAATCATTCAGGAATTCCATAACACACCAGATACAGAGTATCTAGGACAACATCAGACATTAAAAGTACTAGCAAGAGACTTCTAGTAGCCTAGCATTCAATGAGATGTGAAGAGATTTGTCAGTGGATACAACATATGTCAAAGAACACAGATCTAATTGGCCCACTACCTTTCTCTGATAGACACAATGCTATTTTTGTAATTGTTGATAGTTTTACCAAAATAATATGCATGATTCCCACCACAACGTTGTTAACAGCAGGACAACTTACAGTTCTATATCAGAATCAGATCTAGAAGCTTCATAATTTGCTAAAGAAAATCATCAGTGATCGAGGACCACAGTTTATATCAAGATTTATAGAAGGTCTATGTAAAGCTCTCAAGATCAAATGGGCCCTATCAACTGCCTATTACCCATATAGTAGGTCAAAAAACTGTTCCAATATTTTGAGATTTTGGACAAGTCTGCTTATAGCATGGGAAATATATTATATAATCACTTGAAAATATTCTCAGCAGTGCATTGGCATGTAATCTATGGCCTCTATAAGTATCACACAATTTGGCTAAGTATTGAATGAATGCCAGATTATCTGAAACATATACTCATTGGGACAGTTTTTTGACCCCCTGTTATCTCTCTGCAATTTGGTCTTGGACAAAGCAGAAAATATTCAGGTTAGGTCTGGGTACTCTGGAAAACTTTACATGACTGTTATATGATCTTGGGTGATGTTTCCAACCATTGAAATAACCTTTTATTTTTATACTACTATTATAAAAACTATATCTTCTACTTAGTCTTTCTTAGTTATCTTTCTTTATCAGGAGGGATGCTCCTCTTATTAAATTGAGTCAATAACTGATCTGAGCATGCCTACTATCCATATAATTGGTATGGAACTCAATATGGCCAAGGAAAACCACAATGGGGCTTGTGTCTCTATACCTTCTCCTTGTAATATATAATTATTTTCTGATAACTGACCACTTTCCATCACCTCACCATCCAAATCTCTCAACTTTGGTTTATGGTCATGTTTCTTTGAATATAAACTAGCCTCTCTACATTTTTCTGGCTCATACACCCACATGCCATGATGCTATCACTTCCTGAATATTTGATAATGGGGTAGTAGCCTAGTCTAAATTGGGTTTGGCTCTCTCCTTCCAGGTAATGCCTTTCTATTTGATCTAGTTCTATTTATCTTTGTTTTAAATAGCCACAATACCTTTTTCTTCCCATCCACTAACAAGTTCTTATGTGTATATGTGAATTTAATATTGGTTTTGTTGGAAGAGAGGAAAGTTAGCCTTGGTTTTGAGGGAAAATTGACTTTTTTCCAGCATGTCTTTAATGGTATAAGGTGGCCATGACTAGTGAGAGGAGAGCTCATGAATTTGGCAGCTTGGACAGCATTATTAAGCTTGCCAGTAGTAATTTATTGAATATAGAAGGTATAGAGACACAAGCCCCATTGTGGTTTTCCTTGGCCATATTGAGTTCCATACCAATCATATGGACAGTAGGCATGCTTAGATCAGTTCTTGACTCAATTTAATAAGAGGAGCATCCCTCCTGATAAAGAAAGATGACCAAGAAAGACTAGATAGAAGATATAGTTTTTATAATAGTAGTATAAAAATAAAAGGTTATTTCAATGGTTGGAAACATCACCCAAGATCATATAACAGTCATATAAAGTTTTCCAGAGTACCCAGACCTGACCTGAATATTTTCTGCTTTGTCCAAGACCAAATTGCAGGGAGATAACAGAGGGTCAAAAAACTGTCCCAATGAGTATATGTTTCAGATAATCTGGCATTAATTCAATACTCAGCCAAATTGTGCGATACTTATAGAGGCCATAGATTACATGCCAATGCACTGCTGAGAATATTTTCAAGTGATTATATAATATATTTCCCATGCTATAAGCAGACTTGTCCAAAACCTCAAAATATTGGGACAGTTTTTTGACCCACTGTAGACTGATGGATAGATGGAATGGATCAATCAAGAAGTCAAAAACTTCTTATAGAAGTATGTGTCCTATAAACAGAATAATTGGACATCCTGGCTTGCTGCAGCAGAGTTCTAATATAATGACAAGCAACACTTGACAACACACCACTCTTCATTCTTCCTGAACTATGGAAGACATCTGTGGAAAGGTCTCATATCAGCATCATTACGTGTACTGGCAGTGGAGGAATTCATAGCAGACCTAGCCAAGACACAGGAAATGGCAGCACATGGTATGAAGAAAAACTAGAAGAGCATAGCAGTCACATATGACAGAAAAAGAAAAAGAGCCCAGTTTTATCAGGTCAGTGATAGTGTATAGTTGGAAGCTTCTAACATCACAATGAATCATCCCAGCAAGAAGCTTGATTGTTGGAGATATAGTTCTTTTCCCATTATAGAGATAATTGGAAATAGTGTATACTGTCTTAAGCTATTATCTCAATGGGTCATTCACAATGTCTTCAAAAAGACCCTCCTATCACTGGCAAGAAACTCCAAGTTTGAGGTCCAGAAAAACCTACACCACCACTGCCAGATTTAATTAACTCTGAAGAGGAATAGAAAGTAGAAAAAATCCATGGTCACTGAAAATAGAGTAGAGAAGTGCAATATCTGGTACATTGAAAAAGATATAGCAATGAGGAAGATCAGTGGCTGCCAAAGTCACACTTGTCAAATGTGGAGAAGACAATCCAAAAATATCACAATAGGCTCTCAGAGTAAACCTAACTGAGAAGGAGGATAAAACATAAAATCTATAAAAAGCTGCAATGAAACTACAGGCCCAGTCAACACAATCTGCCTAATATACTTTTGACACCTCCCAAAGTCTATATCACTATTTTCACTGTCTCAGCTATTGCTCTTATTATCATTGCTACTGTTACTGTTATTACTGCTAAATATAATCACTCTGTTAACTGCAATGATATCTACCCTGATACCTTACCTAGCTGCTCTTGTTCTCTCCTTGATCTTAAAGAAACCTAAATCTCTACTATTTACCACTCTCTAAACAGCTATATGTTCTACAGCCAAGATCTGACCTCTAGTCTTTAAGTCTTCTAAGGCTTACACAACATATAATGTAGGACATATCAACCTAAAGTCTATCAAACCCCAAAACCAGGTTCTCTGTGATCTACTATACCTCTACAATAACCTCACTTATACCATCAACTCTCTCACTGTCCTTGAGAAAAAATTAAGCCCCTTTATTCAATCTGCACACAGCCTAGCTACTATTCTGGCAAATATAGAGGGCAATGCAATTGAGTTGTGTATAGGAGGACATTGTGGGACAGATGCCCAGAAATTTGTGGAAAAGATTGCCACTATACAGTGACTCAAACAATTGTCCCAATATTTGGCACTTTTTGATTGTTGGCTTAATAGCACCACAACAAAGCCAAATAATACCAAAGTGTTGGTAAGCCACTGAAAGATGTTGATCAAGGCTATGAATTGAGCCAAGGTTCAAGCAATTTAATGAAGGTCTCAAGGAGATATGCTCAATTCAATTTGATCACTCATTGGGACAATTGTTTGAGTAGGTATTAGAAATATAAGAATCTAATGGGAGACAAGTTTTCTGATATCAGAAATATGTCAGATGGTTACCATAACAACTGTACCTTGGTTGGTTCCTGATCTCAAGCTATATAACAAGGGTTGAAACTGTTTCAGGCCCCCAATTTCATTATGTGCTCTATCTCTTCTGCTCAAAAAGAAAATATTCTTTCTCTTGCTTCCAATGGCTATCCTACTTGCCAGATTTCTTCTAGAACTGGTGTTAGAAAATCTACTGTGTTCATAGTCCTTCAGGAATACCTTCCCAATCAACAAACACCTTCTGCTGGTCATCCTTCCTGACTTTCCCCTACTGATAAACATGCTGTTCTTACACAAATTGCCTCTGAAAAGGCTACTAATGCTGTTCAGGCCACCAATCACATCAATTCTACCATTGCCCATCCTGTCTTTGTACAGACCATTAGAAATATCTTGAAGGAGAACTCATTCAAAGCTGTGGTGAAGAAGAAAAAGCCATTGCTCACTGCAGTGCATAGAAAGAAGAGGTTGGCATTTGCTATGAAGTACAGAAAATGGACTGTGGAGGACT
>KQ962391.1:16833-27852 GCA_001563735.1 Leucoagaricus sp. SymC.cos | reverse complement strand
CCAAAGTCAGTACACCTGGCCAAGATATGCTCACAGGTCTGCAAACAAGTGGATCTGCAAGGACAGGAATGATCAGCAGAGAGCTTAAACTGGTGTCTAAACTCCCTGATAGGTGCATGATTCAAAACCGCCCAGCACACCCAAGCACAGGTCAGCAAATCATGCAAATGCTTAAGCCACGTACCCCCAGAAAGGTAAGTAGGCGTCAAGCGCTTGCCCCTAACATTGGTAAGGTGCAAGAAATCTCTCCCAGAGGAGCTCGACGAAGTGAACTGCCTAGTCCACTCATCGCGACAGGCCTGAGCCTCGGCTGTATGGATATAATTAAGGGTCATGAAGGGAGAATCCCCCACAGGCACCTTGAAAGACAGGTCTGTCACAAAACGATGGACCGCATAATGCAGAGGCCACTCCAAAGAGGAGCAAACCTGGACAAATGCAAACATGCAAGAGGGATCACCCCCCAACCACGTTTGCAAGCGATGGCAAATGAGCAAAGCCTGAGCCTGCCCACTGCTGACAGAGGGGTCCACTGCCTGCCTAGCCGAAGCTGGGTGGTCAGTGAACAGGACAACATGACGGGCGCCCTCCTGCGCACATGCAGCGAAGACACCCATCCGAATGGCGTGAAGCTCTGCATCAGGAGCCGTCACTCTGCCAGTGGCCTGGCGGGACTGCTGAACTGGCGCCCCACCTACCCAAACCCAAGTGGCAGATACTGCCTGGAATGCCCTGTCATGACCCACAGATGCATCCGTGGCTGCCACAATGCAGCCATCCAATGCAGTGGCTCTGTCAAGCTCCATGTTCAAAATTTGTAGGATGTTGACATCTTCCTCCTTAGAGTCAAACTCAACAATCTGGATACGATTGCCAAAGTGGTCCAATAAACATCTACCAGGGCAAGCATCTGAGGCATCAGGCTCAAACGTCTCCAAGGTAACTGGAAGAGAGTGATACTGAAGGGTATCAACAACAGCTGACCGAACCTTCTCAATAGAGTGGCCCAGCCGAGTAAAGTGATACTGATGGGGGTCAGTGCCAGGAAACTGCCTCATACCAAGCAACTGCTTAGTAGAGTGTGTAGGGGAGAGAGTGAGGACCTGGTATGCCACCCGGGACCTCAACTTCCTAAGATGTAAATGGATGGGGATAAGGCCCGCCAACACCTCAACACCACCCGAAGGGGAGGTGCAGAAAGTATGTTGTGCAGTCCTGGGTTCGAACCTGGCCTAGGTCAGATGTACCAGTGTGTGAAACATAGCCCAATGCTGCATCTTGTTAAGAGAGGCAAGATGAGCCTTGTGAGGATATAGCTCATGACACTAAAGATGAAAGCCATACATGGCAATAGGCACCACACAAATAGCTAAGTAATTGACAAAAGTAAACACTGACTGGTTCCTTCTCACATTCAGTCATTATTATCAGCCAATCTGAGGGAAATAAACTGCCTCTCAGTGTACTTGCATTCAGACAAACTAAAGGTTTTTTTTTTAAAAAAAAAAAAAATCAACAATTTATTATGTGGTGCTCAATCATAGTCCACATCTAAAACAACTACACAAACAGCAGCCTACCAACTAGTTAAAGCCACCAGGTCGACTTACAGAATATGTAGTAGTCTAGGATGAAACTCTCAACTAAACAACATCTACTAAAATAAAATAGAAGACACTAAAGTGCTAGAGGATACAGGAAACAACCAGAATTACTAGGAGATGGTCATACTATCTATGGAATGAGTGAGGGTGGGAAGGCCTCAAATGTGGCAGAGCACCTGCTAGAGCACAAAGCTGGGAGAAGAAACAAGGATTTACATCTGAAGATATATAAGCTGACTGACATAGTCAACACCCTTTCCCAAGGAGCATGACAGTGCCAGCAGTAAGAGATTAAAGGGTGTGAGAGTCCAAATATAAAAGGTCCAGGCTGTAAAGTCCAGAAATAGTCCAATATTCAGAAGATCCAAATATTGGGGAGATAGGCCATGAGGCTGCCTGAAGGGGCAAATATGCTGCCTTGCCAGCAATGAATGCTAACGAAGAAAGAAGAATGAGCATTGGGAGAGAGGCCAAAGAGCATGCCCAAAGGGGTGAATATACTGCCTCATCAATGGTTAATGCCAACAAAGAAGAGAGGGGCCTATGGTTGGGCCCAGGCTATGGCTAGACTGTGCTGTCAGCCAATTAAGCACTGTGGATGATGTTACAGTACAGTATGAGACAGGGGAAGCTGCAGCCAATGATGTGGCTGGGCAGAGGGTCAAGTGCATGGTGTATGTATGTCGAAAATGTGACTTGTGTGTATAACAACAGCATGCAAGTGAGAGCAAAAAGAAAGTGGACTACCAGTGAGTGGTGCTAGTAGTGGTAGAGGTCATTGGTATCCCAGGAAGCCTTAGAATCCCAAAATCAGACAGTAGGGACCATGAAGTGAGGGAATGGCAGGCATCAAAATGAGCACTGGAGGAGTCTTGAGGATTAAAGGACTAGTCCAAGAGATGGAGACATCACCAAAATGACAATGTTGATGAGAGGATGTTGCCAGGATCTAGGGACCTGCCAGTGAATGTATGGGACACACCAGGGGGATCAGGACAATACAGATGAATCTATATTGCCATGGGGATCAGCCAGCCCAGTGTGTGGAGAGAAAAGAGAGATGATGACTTGAAAGTCATTGCAAAGTGTGTTGACCAATGAAGGCCAACAAAGAATGCCCAAAGGCAGTCAAGTTGGGGGTTAGCCGTGGGGTTACCACGACAACAACCAGCGATAGAGCGATGGTTGGCCTCCGAATGGGGACCAGCACAGCGCGGGCAACGAGGCGCCTGAGATCTGCAAGCGCGGGTAGAGTGACCCCAGCGCCAGCAACGCTGGCATGTGCATGGTGTATGCATGTCGAAAATGTGACTTGCACATGTAACAACAGCATGCAAGTGGGAGCAAAAGGAAAGTGGACCACCAGCAAGCAGTGCTGGTAGTGGTAGAGGTCATTGGTATCTCAGAAAGCCTTAGAATCCCAAAATCAGGCAGTAGGGACCACAAAGTGAGGGAATAGCAGGCATCAAAATGAGCGCTGGAGGAGTCTTGAGGATTAAAGGAATAGCCCAAGAGATGGAGATGTGCATGGGACTGGGCGGGCCGCACAGGGCATGAGGCCAGGCCAAATTGGAATGAAGAGTAGGTACTTGAGGCTCCAGACTCAGCTAGGAAGCAGCTATCCTAATTCTATGTATCTGATTTATTGGTGTAGTCTCCTGGAACGCCCAGACTGTGCTGATAATCCTCCATTTTGGGTTGGCTATATGGTCGATTGGTTTGTGTGCAGTTGGATGTAGGCTTAATTCCTGCCGATTGTGCACTTATCGATGTTGTGCAGTCCTGGGTTCGAACCTGGCCTAGGTCAGATGTATCAGTGTGTGAAACATGTCAAGTATTGCTTGAGACGACCCCCTCAGCACATTCCCAAAAGGGAAGGTGGTAGTAAGAGGTCAAGAAGAGATTGTGCAAACTAAAGGCATTTAAAGGTACTTGAGGCTCCAGACTCAGCTAGGAAGCAGCTATCCTAATTCTATCTATCTGATTTATTGGTGTAGTCTCCTGGAATGCCCAGACTGTGCTGATAATCCTCCATTTTGGGTCGGCTATATGGTCGATTGGTTTGTGTGCAGTTGGATGTAGGCTTAATTCCTGCCGATTGTGCACTTATCGATGTTGTGCAGTCCTGGGTTCGAACCTGGCCTAGGTCGGGTGTACCAGTGCGCGAAGCGTGATTGCTTAGCAATAATCCGGGTGACACCGAAATGAAGGGGCGTAGTCTGGATGGGGCCTGGGTGGTTCTGGACAGATGCGGTCGCTAGCACCCTCCGGGGTTTAAGCCGGCTTCCGGTACTGATCAGGGAGGGTCCTTGAAGGGTAACCTGACTTGTCAGCTGCGCCTTGCGTCGTGCACTAACAGTCACACTGTAACGGTGTGGTACATGTGTGCGCTCCGTCCAAGTCCGATATACTGGCTGACGGTGGGGTGCCCCCTTGGTGAAGGGGCTTAATCGGAGACATATCGCCGGCCTTACCCGAAATAGGACATGATAAGTGAGGGAACTGGGGTAAAAACAATCTGACCCATGTGAGACCGCGTGCTTTGGGACAGGACACCCTCCACCCATTCGGATCCGGTACGTCCGGTTGAACTCCATAGTTCGGGTCGTTAGTAGGCATAACCCAATCTCCGGATCAAGGATACTGGCATACGATCCAGTCAATGACATCAGTGAAATCCTGGTGTAACCTTGGGATCAATCCGGTAGCGGCGCCTGCGAGGCATAGAGCCCAGACAGTTATAACCATGGTAATCAGGCCCATAGGGGCATAATGAACCGGCTGCTGGGTAACAAGAAATGGTTGGGGGTGGACCCTAGCCACGGACTGTAGCAGTGTGACTGGAGAACACTGCACTGGCTCGAGAGGACAAAATCCTATGCCAGTCAGCCTGGTACAGATAAAATAATCAGGTTCTGGCTCAAGTTGTTTCCGCATCACTGCAGCACCACAAGGGGGCAGTAAGGGTTATCTGCAAGGGACCCCCTAGACGAGCGTGCGACTCTTTGTATATCTCGTTCTATCCATCATCGTCTCTTTACTTTGTATTGTCTGTAGTTTGATTAGTTTATTCCTAGCTTTGTTTGTACTTAGTTAGGCACGGACTGCGCTCGAGCACCGTGTAATAAATTGTTGAATTAAAAAAAAAAAAATCCTCCATTTTGGCGTGATGCCTTCCTTAAAACTTGTTCAAGACCAGAACGATGGGTTATTTGTTTCTGAGATGCTGAGGGGGTGGGTTTTGTTCTTCTAACACAGTGGCTCGAATGGCATTAATATATCTTATTCAAGCACCATCCACCTACATATCTTCCCCTTGTTGAAAGACGAGTTCTCAGCCCGATAGAGTGTAATTACACCTCGAGGACTCAGTATTGTACTGATCATTGAGAGCTCCAACGTACGCGAATAAAAGAAACCGTTACTGGATCATATAATATGGTACGGAGGTGGCTTCGCATTGTGTTTGCACCTATCGCTGTTGCAATCGCTAACAAGAGTGTGATGAACAACCCAATATATTCCAACAGAAATTAACAAAGCAGCGGAACTGTTTTAAAAAGTTCTCCCTCGCTCAGCCGAAGTGCTTCAGACTAATACAAGAAAAAACTCTATGAGAGAATGCCCTTAGACGCGCTCGAAGAGGCTGGCGTTGTGAGGCCGAATCTGCTGTCACATGACTTGAGTCAGCTATTGCTTTTCGGTTTGTAGTAGCGCTCTCTTGATTAGCGGAGCTGCCCTTGGCTGCCATTTCTTGGGCGAGTCTCAGAGCATCGGCGGCGCTCGGACCTGCGTCAATATTCGCCTGGATACCTCGCAGGCCACGTTGCAAATCCGTTACAGTCTGAATGTAACCTCGCCATCGTTCCTTCACCGTCGTAATCTCTTCATCCGAGGGCGTGGCTACTTGAAAGCTCTGCGGGTCGAAGACCCTTTCCATCTCCTCAAAGTACTTGCTAATTTCTCCGTGGATAGTAGAATATTCTCGAGTCACCTGTATGAGTTCATTCACAGCTTCTAGGTTTTCCGGCGTGAAGACGAGACTCGATGCATCGGTGCTGGCTGGACGATGGTCATAAACGTGGTCAATATATGGAAAGGGATAGGGCAACGTACTCCTATTGAGCACCGCCGTGACTTTACGGACGGTAGGCTCAATCTCCTCGCTAACTTTATTCTTCATATCTCTTTCACCCTCGCGATATTTTCTGGCGGTGAGCAGTGCCGAGGCGGAGACTTGTGCTAGATTGTCTTTGATGTCTTCCATTGCTGAAGGGTTGGCCATCGAGCCTGCTAGTTCGATGAAGTACCCTCCAAAGTCCTTGGCATAGTCGATCGCATGGATAAGGAGGCTCGATCGACTGCCGGCCTGAATATGTAGTGGACTAAGTATTGTTTGGGCCTCTGATAAATTTGCGCGCGTTTCAGCTGCAAGGATAGCTAAATCTAGTTGATGAAACTTTTCCAGGACAACGAGGAGTATTGCTTTCAGCCTGAAGAATAGTTGTTCATCAGGAGGAAGCTGGCAACCCAAATTTGCCAGAGATCAAGCACTATCCTGAGCAATGAGCATATATCACAGACCTTGAGGCAGGTGAGGACGACGGGCTGAGGGGAGACCATCGCACCCGACGGAATATGGAATATGGACGAAAGGGTTGACCGCTTCGTTGAATGTTGGGAGGGACAATACCCCGTGAGACCGAACTGCCTACTTGATACTTATTGAACCATGTCGTTGGTTTTCATCATCCATCAATGATCTAACTTTGTGCGGTTGCAACCGCTTCCGTAAAGCGAGCGGTTTGCTGGTTTGCTGGTTTGTTTGTTCCATTGCTGATCCCAGCATCCTGCGAGTATCTGGATCTCAACCCTCAAATCGTTCTTGTAATTCCTTGGTTTAGGACAAGAGATCCCTGGTCTTTTATTTCCTTTCCGCACCCAAACGTAGAAACGGTCACCGACTAGCATATATAAGATGGGGTGCAACTCGGATTATATCTGAAAACAACATCATCTTCTACCGTTACCGACTACTCCAGCTTCCAATTGTCCTGGCCTCTACCCATTCATGGACTCTACTAGTAGCGACATAATCGAGACGTTGAATGGGGAGCTTGCGAATGCCTCCCTAGCTGAACAGCTCGGTTCAAGCACTCATGAGTTCTTCGTCCTGCTAGGAAGCAGTGTACAACCGGCTGAAAGGTGGGGAATCGATCTTGCCAACCTACGTGCAGTCATTGAGATCTTGATTTCAGTAAAATGAGCCCTTGCGTAGAAAGTGTTTCGAAAGAGGGTCGTCGTGTACTAGCAAAGTGCACTAAACACCTGAGCAAGATGAGGTCGATCACACAAGGCGCTGCTTTTACCGTCCAAAAGATCCTTAGCGAGGATCTGAAGGATGGACAGAATGAGGAGAATGTTATTGTTCTTCGTGAACGCATCTTGGCAACATTCAGCGATGTGAGCGGTATTTGCGGATCCAATGGAATGGGGACGTTGGAAGAATGGCGCACCAATGTTAGAGACGTACGCACCAGAGGCTCACAGCACTTACATCAGAACATACTAATGTCTTGGTTAGTTTCACAGGAATCACGTTGGGCCTTCTCTAAAAGAGACGGGAAGGAATGTCGATCAGCTTATGAAGCGACAGAAAAACAAGCGAATCATGAAAAATGATGTCGGCGACGTTGAAGTGTTGAAGCCCGGAGATCCGTGGACTTCCCTTGCTGGGTTTTTAACCAATGTTCCCATTAAGAAGTTTGTTCGTTTTGCTTCTGGTAAACTCGGCAAAGAAATCATTGGTGAGTCACAATATATGATTCAACCGGTTTTTCGGTACTTTCTAAGTGACGTTGTGTATAGCCATACAGAAAGAAATCGACAACGGAAACAACGAGATGCATTTCCTGAAAGCCTTAGATGTAAATACGGATTTGGCCCTCAAACGTCTGGAACAGGGCGTTTATCAATGGAACAAAACTCAGAGGGATATCTGGGACGTCATTGGTGTTGGCATCGTACGAACCTTGAAGAGAGATCCTCACATGACCCCAGAAACCAGAGAACATGTTCGCCACAATATGAATATGATTGTCGAAGAACTCATTGCGCTTCACCATCAGGTGAGGAACTCAACACCGTTGCACAAGAGGCACGGAAGTTAAGGCTTGAGGCTGACGATCCAACCCCTAGCTCGACAAAAGCTGGAACGCAGTCAACACAGTATACGGCGACGTGGTAAATTGCACCTCATCACTTTGATACCATGCCTAACTGAAATTGTCGCAGCGCTGCATGACACGAGAAATCCATGCCTTCCGGGCAGCTGTTGACGGAATTTCTGACCGTCTCGAACAACTCTTCTCCACTGTGGAAATCGTTCACGATACCCATGCTGAAGCGATGCGCAAGCGTGCCCGTGCCCTAGGTGCGTCTCTTGCAGAACGCCTCGAGAAGCTACGAAGTATTCTCTCTGAGTGGATGCTACGCTTGGATGACGGTTTTACGGGAACTTCCCTAGCAATGATCCCCATGGTCGGGGACATTCTCGCCCCAAACGCCATATTCCAAGTACAGGCCCACAGGCTCTGCAGCGAAATGCAGAACATACTGCAAGAAGAAGTTAGTTCTCGCAAAAGTCGGCGGGCTGTGGCAGTACAGAAGGAGGAGACCAGAGTGAACACTCTACTATCACAGACGAGCGAAAACCGTGCAGCGACATCCCCTGCCGCGCTGGAAGCCGTTTGTGAGATGGAGAAGATCCTTGAAGGAATTTCGAACTTCTCCACTCAATTAGGGATGGGTATGCTATTCTACCAACATGAATCTTACTCCGATCAGCTCTTTGGAAGTGCCCGAGAAGCTGTGTCAGAAACGTTTCCCCTCGATCCTTATACTGTCGATGAGGGATTGCTCATAGATCTTTCGCACTTGCTCGGTCGTGAAATCCACAATCTGAAAGCTTTGACGAAGGAAGGAGAGAACAGTTCTTCTTAGTGTACAAGATTCATACGGACGGACTTGCCGAGGGACATTCAACGGGCATTGATAATGCTGTACTTAAGGACTAACTGCTTTATTCACCGAGATTTTTTATATTGCGTCTGGAATACATGTTTCTGAAGGCCAGCTTTCGCACTGAATAATACCTAGATTGAGTTACCGCGAGCGACGCACATAGTAGAATCGGCGTCCAAATCACCTCATCGACGTTGTTCAATCATATGATCAGTTCTTGGATTTCTAGTGGGGGTAGAGTTCAGCTGGGGGGTTTTCCATCGTTCTAGTGCTGTGTCACTCTAAGAAAAAGCTGAATCGAGACTTCTCCAAGTACACATTCAAATTTGAGAAGTGACATGGGCTCGAACCCTAGATCCGTTCTGGTATATCATGGATATATTCTCCCTACCAGCTGTCAGACTGGAACTTTTGAGTTTGGTATGGCAAACACCAGAGATCCTCCTCAGTCATAGAGCGACAAACGAGTCTGAAGAAGTGAAACGACAATCGGGAGTAGGACGTTGCTCATCCAGAGTTAGCAGACAAACCGCGACACTGTACGAGTAGAAGCATCGGTGATCCGAGGAAGGTGCGAGGCCCGTAGATCCACCAGCTGATAATAATACTATATACACAAAGACATGGAAGAGTGACGGGTGAAGTATCCACTGGCGCTCTGACTGAGGTAAATCGTCGATTGAGGGAAACTACACAGAAAAACCTTAGGTCTAACCTAGTTGCGCCGCTCGGGGGAAATACAAGGGAGACACCATTGAAGGAAGGAACATCACAAGAACGACTTTGAGCAGATTGGGTGAACCGGGGAGTGGTCAGCATCTGAGGGATTGACAGCCAGCATTGCTCCTGATCAAGTGGACCTATTTCTCTGGTCTTGATTTGTTTTACTTCCAGAGTGGGTCTACAAGCGCCCGGGGTTCCGGGCTTCGTGGCTTCATAGATCCCCCCATCCCTTTCACGCATGCTAAAGATCCAAGGTCAGTCGGAATCAAAGTTTTCCAAGCCCATCGAAAATGTGATCTAACTCTGCCGAATCATGTCAATTCCTTCGGCGGGAGGGGATTGTTCTCGAAACAGTTTGTAATTCTTAAAAAAAATGCCTCTCCGTTTCACGCCGATAGACTGGCCTGGCAAAGTAGTGATCTGCCTTCACGGGCCGCTTGAATAAGCTCATTTACAACCCGCGAATTCTCTGCAGTAAAGATGAAGGCTTTTCTTTATTGAATATGAGTTATTGTTTACACCAACCGTCAAGGTCCATCCTTTTACTCACCTTGAGTAAGAACGGCCTTTGGCTTTTCAGCTGCAGACACGGTGACTTTACAGACTTCCTCCAGCCCTTACTCAACCTCTTCGTATTTTTTCGCCGCTATCTCAACATGGAACGGGACTAGTTGCAACTCCTTTGGAGGTTAAGAGCCATGAGTTGCGAGTGGTAAAACGTTGACAAAGATGAGCATCATCTTTGCCTGGCCTCGAGCTCGGAGAGCATATCAGCCTGTTCGGAGGCGGCTTTTTGCAAGGGTTGAAGAATTTTTGGGCATTAGTATTGGACGGGTCTCCCGAGGGTCCTGTACTGATGCGGCAGCAAGAGTTAAATGTTGAATCTTCTCTCGAGACACAAGGAGTATCTCTTTCAACCTGAAAAAGGAGCATGATTCAGGTGGCAGCTTGTGAGTATGGGTAAGCTGAGAAAGAATGGTCTTAAGTGACTGTCCACTTACTTTGAGGTGAGATATCACAATGGGTTGAGAGCCAGTCATGGTGTTTTTAGGGTCTAGGATACGTAGGGAAATGAACGAGAGAGCTTCTCCCAAGCTCGGGTGCTGACAGACCTGTTCTCAATGGTATGCCCGGAGCTGGGGGAAGCAATCAATGGAGTTGTGTTGCACTTGCCCCTGGACTTGACCTGGAGATCCTTTGTGGCATTGGGAAGTTTGGTACGGCGACCACCTTGTTCGTGTGAATGATTTTGGTGAAATTCAACAGTCGAGAAGAACCACCGTGAACGGTTGAGAGAAGGATAAAGCACTGAAAGCTCGGTAAGCAGTAAGAAGGGAATGCACGGCACATTACCAATAGGGAAAAGCGATGGGGTTAGGGCAGCCTTGCATAAGAGCGTTGCTCGACTAGAGCCACCAAGCAAACCACATTTGTAGACACACCACAGTGTATCCGAGTCGGGAGATAACTCTAACCCAAGGCATCAAATTTCATAACGCGTCTCAACACGTGCCATGAAAGTTGGCAGCATCCCATGGACCCACTCCAAAAAGGTATTGTCGCCTCAACCTCAAATATCGCCTGTGACGCCTGAAGCATTTTCGAAGGACAGACTCTCTACATTTCATCAATCGTCATTTATGGCCTGATGCTTGATCAAACACGAATG
>KQ962390.1:116542-149169 GCA_001563735.1 Leucoagaricus sp. SymC.cos | reverse complement strand
TCCACATGTTGCCTATGGTGCCCTCCACAATCTCCACTCCGTTATTCAGATTCCTCTGCCCAGTGCCAGCTCTGTTGGCCTCAAATTGGAGTTTTACCACAAGTCTTTCCGTGATTTCTTAGATGATCCTAGACGATCAGAGTATTTTCTGGGAATATTGCCGGTTTTACAGGATGAGCTACACGCACTTAGGATCCTGAGTACCATACCGCACAGTAAGTTTCCTACTTCTAATCATCCGTTTCCAAGCTGATAATAAAGTCAGACAGATTAGGTGGAATGCTTCTACGTTACTCACCGCCATACAATCATATCCCTCTCTTCTGGCCAACCGGAGGATCTCTAGTTGAAACCACTGACAAAAAAAAGTCCCTTTATGCTGAAGCGAGTCTTAGGGTACTCTCAATAAGCTCCCTTGAACACCTGATCATACCTAGTCTTGCTCATGCTCTTGGGGTGATGGATTTTCGGAGAGTTATGATCAACGAATATTTATCATACGAAATCTTTCAGCTTGCTTTTGTACGCATTCTTCTCAGTTTCTCCTCGCTAGCGACTCATAATTCACTTAGGATATGGATTCTGATCTTGCGAAGCAACTCCAAGAGAATGGGATTCTTTGCGAAATACCAGCCTCACTGTTGGATACGGATACTATTGGACTTGACAAAGACGAATTGTGCATAATCGCTCAAGAAAAAGTAGGTAAGTTCGATGGATGCTAAGACTTGTCTATCGATATTGATCAAACATGTAAAGGAGATACCTTTGGCCTTCTATCTGAAACCGAGAGATGAACGTGACAAATTCTTGAGCCGGAGGGACAGAATAATTTCCATCCTGACAACTCCTGGCATTGTTGTAAGAGCACTGATTGGGATTCACCGCGGTGGTTGGGTTGAGGTAAAATACCCGATTCCATCCAAAGAGAACAGTGAACTAGAGACCGAAGTCGCCTACTTTTACTACAATTTTGGTGACAATGATGGGGGCTCGGATTCATTAGAAGAGGACGATCAGAAGTCATTCTAGAACTAGGTTAATGTCTGGTTGACGATCATGATGGTGCAATATATGCCTGCAAACCGTGTTCGACTAGAGCTAGAGTCCGTAACGTGCAACATGGGTGGACAATGACGAGGAGGTTGGATGGATGTTACATCTATACACCCCGCTACCCACAGCCAATCTCAAGAATAATACAGTAAGAACATCAGCCTATGCTATTACATCCACCCTAACCCAAAAGACCACTAAACGCATCACAGTCCTCTAGGTCTCCGTCCTCTCCTCTTTCCATATGTATTCATCCTCCCACCTCCATTCCTCGTAGCCGAACTATTCTCCGACCCAATACGACTAAAAGGATTTACATACCCTCCTCTCCGGTCATTATTAGAATCCATCGACATACGCATCTTCGACCGCCCAAAGAATGGCTTATGTTTCTTTGGTTTGTCTGGGCTGTGGAAGTGACGTTGGTAAATGGTAGGTCTCTTTACAGGACTTGAATTAGTGCTGTTATCGTCATCGGATGAATCGTCAAAATGTTTTTTGTTTAATGCTGTGGTGCCGTTCAAACGAGGACTTTTAGGTTTGGAGGCACTTGGTCTGAGTGGGCCGTAGAAGCTGTTTGATGCGATGGGTGATGACGGGGTGTGCTTGGATGAAGGCGGTGGTGACGGCTGCCGTGCTGGTGACGACGTCGAAGCATCCTTTTCGCCTTGATCAACATCATCTTCGTCCTCATCGCTCTCCACGATAGCCTCAGCTTTCCCCTTCCCCTTCTCGGCCTTCTTCGAATTTGAATGCACGTCATCGTCATCGTCGTCCTTCTCCCCTTCAGCGCCCTCGACATCGCTCGAATCATAGCTCTCCAACACCGCCAGCGCTTTCTCGGCTTTCGCCTGGTTGGCATCGGCTTTCGTCTGGTTGGTATCGGCTTTCGCCTGGTTGGTATCTTTGGTAGCTTGGATTCTCTGCTTAACCTTCTCAGCTTGTGGATCCATCTTCCCCGCGATATCATGGTGAGTTTTCACTTTCTTCGTTGGAGAGCCAGTCGATGACGATCCCTCCATAGGCGAAGGAAGTAGCGGACCAATAAACTTTCTGCACGGTGACCCGACTTTCTCTCCAACATCTTCATCGTCCTCCACTTCCCATTCTCTCCGCTTCTTCATCCCTGAAACCAGACCATCCTTCTCCTTGTGCACACCATTCAACCCGCTCTTCAACGCAGCCTGCAATCCCTGTCCCTTATTCCTCAAATAAAACAGAATATACGCGGTTTTCCTGTTCAGAGGGGGGCCCTGTATTGGGGTGACCACTTCGTCGTTCATCTCGAACCACCTGCCTAACCGACTTTTTACAAAGGCGTAATAGTGCCCCGAGTTGGGACCGCCACCTGCGTGGCAGATGATACCATAGAGAGTATATGTCGGTCCAAATGCATCTTCTGACATGTAAGGCTGGAGATTGATAGTTTCGTCATAGGTGACATGGTGGCCGATTTTTCTACCAAGGGGAGAGAAGCGTTTGAGATGCACGGTGAGCACTGGAGGAGCTTCGTGGACTGTGAATCGTTTTTCTGCGTTGACGTGCTTTTTGCACCTAGTTGCCATGAAATATGAGAAAACGTAACTGAAATGACGAATTAACACATACTTTTCGCATTTGTACTTGTCAGCGCCCTTGAGATAATCGGGTGATACGAATGACTTAAGAGCTTCCTTCAGCGAGTCAGCCTTGATAATATCGAGGCTAAGGTCGAGTATCCGATCGAACGTATCGCTGTTATGTCCACAGCTCTGACAGCTGACGCGGGACCGTAGTTTGCCACCGAATATCTTGTGAACCCACGTCGTCTCAGCAAGTTTAGCCTCAAACTTTCTGTGAGAAAGATCAGGAATGCTGTTAAAGGGTGCACGAGCTCCGAAACGTACGGAGGGACACCATGCAAGCAGGATTTCTGCATGGCGTCAATGGCATATCGAAGAAATTCATGCGAATCTTCTTGGCGGCCTCTTCGCATATGTTTTGCGATAGCTAATTGGATGTTCAGATGCTGTGGCCAGGAAGAACAAAAAAACCAGCGTACTCTGCAGCCTATTGGACACTGGATGCGGTGCAAAAGCTGATGACGACTTGTGTGCTTGGACAGTGACCTGCCGGAATGCACAGACCATACAGAATCTATCGCCGGCACGACCTGAGTATGGTGTTAGCACCCGAGAACGACGAATAAAATCAGAAATGATTACGCACATTTGTCCTTGCTGTGAGCAATGACGGCCCGAAGTAGAGGAGGCGTATGTAGCAAACATTGAAGAGCACTATTCAAGAAACAGGTATTCCCGGTATTGTGTAAACCAACGGCACGGTCACAAGTCTCTGGCCATGCGAGATCGATGGTGGGAGTGTGCGATGACGGAGCAGGAGTGTTTTTGGCGCCCGATGTTGAAGTTGACAGCGTGGAGAGAGTAGGGGTGGCGGCAGGGGTGGCAGCGGCGGCAGTAGGGGACTTGTGTCGGAGCGAAGAACCATCAGGTCGCTAGAATACCAAAAATGAACACCTAGTGGCGGATTAATCCTGAGATTATGACACTCACGTCCTTGGTGGAGAGTTTAGGAGAGACGTTGATAGGTTGGTATTTGCCCTCTGGGACGGCCAGCGCTCCAGAGGATGAACCCTCAACAAACTCAATGGGTGGCGGAAGCAGACTGTTGAAAGCGTCGACGTCTCGTGCTGGGCGAAATGAAAGAGGGTCCTCCGAGGCTGTTGCTGGGCCTTTTGGAGAGAACGGCACGGCGGGAAGGAGCGGCGATGCGAGCATCACAACTGGTGCTTGCGGTCGTTGAGGCACACGGACCAGGGAAGTAAAGGGACGATGGAGGAGGAAGGGAGGACAGCAGGGCGGTGGTGGGAGAGTAGGGTATGTTGCGTTTGTGGAAATTTAATCATCTCATCATTTTACTTTGATCACACATCCAATCACATTGCACATCTCTATATCGTACACTGCGCAACACGCACGAGGAAAACAGGCAAAAAGCGAATATATTTACAGTCAAATAAATAGAAGAGCCTCCTGTTCTTGGCTGTACGAATACAAGAGAGGAATGTACTGCAGTATTGTCTGCTCCTCCGGGTGAAAAATCGAAAAATCGTACGGATTGATCTTGGCCGGCTCGACGTAGTCAGACGGCGGATTGGCTTCGAGAGGCGTAATGGGAGCAGGACTTGATGACACCGACCTAGTCGTGAACGTACCACCAGGAGTAGCGTCCTCGTACTGAGGCGTACCAGAGAGCATCTGCATGTTGAGATAACTTGAGCTAAAGTTGAGCGACTCGAGCATAGGATGACTGTCGTGTTGCTGGTGCTGCTGATACACAACCGGGCTCTGCGTATATTTGGTGGTCTGCTGCTCTGAGATCGACATGGTGTCTGCAAAAGAAGTGCCGAAATCGAAGGAGAGAGAAAGTGCTGGGACCAGTCCGAGACGCCTTAGCACTCAATCAAAACTGAAATGACAAAAAAAAATACCGTTCTGGTTCCTCTTGGCAATATCCTGCCCGACCTTGACATTGGCATGCGCCGTATCCTCGACCTTTCCGATATCCGCCAACTTCGGTAACTTGATCTCATCCTCGACCGTCATTGCACGACGAGGACCATGGACTCCAGTCCCAGAAAGTTTGACCAACGCACGAGGCTCGTGCGTAGTCGCGCTACGACGGTTCCTACCACGTTTATTCTTTGACTTCAGTATACGAGGCCCTTCGAGGTCGTCGAGGAACTCCTTCGTCACCAAGTGACGAATCTCCGAATGCTTCTCCCGAAGGTGTCTTGCGAAGGACGAACGACGGACGATACTAGTGAGGCGGACATCATCAGACGGCATTCCAATATGAGACACCAGACTGGTCGCTTACCTCGAAGGGCACCACTGACATTGGAACGGCTTGCCGAAATGTTTCTCCTTCTCGTGGCGAACGCAGGACGACGGGTCGCCGAAGGCCTTGCCGCAATAGTTGCACTTGTGTGGTTTCTCGCCAGTACTATCACAGACGCGCACGAAGCATCATCAGCACCTTGGTCCGTGGGGGTCAACACGAAGAGCTGAGCTTCTACTCACTGCGTATTCCGATGCGTCTTGAGTCCAGAATGCTGGGCGAATCGCATTCCACATGTAACACAAACATGATTTCTGCATGGTCGGCAACTCTTTCAGCACCAAACCCTCTCGACAGAAAGCAACAAACGATGCTCACTTTTCTCCAGAATGGACAGCTTTATGCCTCGTGAGATCTCCGTTCCTGCTAAAAGTCTTTGCACACAAATCACAGGGGTAAATCTGAAGTACACCATCAAACACATATCCGTTCAGTAAGCCATTTCGTCGCAGGCGGCAACATATTCAGGGCGGTCCATCGCGCTCAACGACTAAAGGCCAATGACCGCGTGCGGAAGACAGTAGCCGAATGCTAGGACGGGACCCCGAGTTAAATTCAAGTGGGCTACTCACCTTTCTGAACATGTGTGAGGGAAGGTAGCGAGTTCGAAGGGGAACGTGGTCGAGGGTTTGGGGATTGGGTAAATATAAGATAACGAGATAATAGCTTTAAATTTCTTTCAAGCGTTGTTTTCGATGATAATGAGGGAGTGAATTCGATGCTTAATTATGAATTACAGGCAAGCATTTATACTACTGGAGCCTAAGGGTCGAGAGATAGAAAGGGGATATGTTTGGTGGTGCAACTAGTGTCCAAGCACGGTGAAATACTGTCCGAATACACAGCACGGTGAAATATTAAAAACATGACTAAAAGAGGAAATGAAAGAAAACACAATCAAACCACACGAAAGCACGATCCACGCCACAGGTCCACGCCACCAAGCACGTCCAAGTGCATCAAAACACCATATCACACACGTAGCCGAGTGGCTACTCCCACACATGTTTTACACAAAACTCAAAAAAATGAAAATGCAGAGAGACCAGGAAGAGCGAGGAGCGAGAGCGGGCTCCAGGAAATCAACGAAGACGATGTACCGATTCTACAGCCAGAAAATAGCAAGGAATTCTAAACAGTGAGGCGGGTCGTGAGGTCGTAAGGAATATACGGAGGAAAGGACGACGAGGATTCGAGGAAAGGGAAAGGGGTTCGATCGAAGTGAGTTGCTCTATCTCTGGCGGAGAAAGGGAAAAGCACGAAGAGCACGAAGTTTCAAGTCAAGGTCTTCAACAGCGCCGTAGCAAAGTGGAGGGGATGCTCGAGTAGCGATTGGGGCTGGATGCCCAAAGCTAAGAGTCTCGATGATGGGGACAAAGGCGGACAGCGGGAGAAGGTGCAGGCGGAGACACAAAGCGAAGCGGGGGATATCGACATACCCTGTTATAAAACACGGTCAAACCCCGGAGGAGAGATCTCCCCAAAATGCAAAAATTCAAAACATAATCCAGACTCAGCCGACATAATCACGGCCTCAATTACTCAGTCGGTATCACTTGTATCACTACCCTTCGCCCACTCCTTTTTTGGACAGATTGCTTCCCCCAGCCCTTCCGGAAAACTTGAACTGAGTTTTCCCATCTCAACACCTAGGACGGGACCCCGAGTTAAATTCAAGTGGGCTACTCACCTTTCTGAACATGTTTTACACAAAACTCAAAAAATGAAAATGCAGAGAGACCAGGAAGAACGAAGAGCGAAGAGCGAGAACGGACTCCAGGAAATCAACGAAGACGATGTGCCGATTCTACAGCCAGAAAATAGCAAGGAATTCTAAACAGTGAGGCGGGTCGTGAGGTCGTAAGGAATATACGGAGGAAAGGACGACGAGGATTCGAGGAAAGGGAAAGGGGTTCGATCGAAGTGAGTTGCTCTATCTCTGGCGGAGAAAGGGAAAAGCACGAAGAGCACGAAGTTTCAAGTCAAGGTCTTCAACAGCGCCGTAGCAAAGTGGAGGGGATGCTCGAGTAGCGATTGGGGCTGGATGCCCAAAGCTAAGAGTCTCGATGATGGGGACAAAGGCGGACAGCGGGAGAAGGTGCAGGCGGAGACACAAAGCGAAGCGGGGGATATCGACATACCCTGTTATAAAACACGGTCAAACCCCGGAGGAGAGATCTCCCCAAAATGCAAAAATTCAAAACATAATCCAGACTCAGCCGACATAATCACGGCCTCAATTACTCAGTCGGTATCACTTGTATCACTACCCTTCGCCCACTCCTTTTTTGGACAGATTGCTTCCCCCAGCCCTTCCGGAAAACTTGAACTGAGTTTTCCCATCTCAACACCTTTCACAAGCGCGATCGTGTCTTCATAATATCCCCAATCCATCTCTTTCCTCCGCCGAGAACTCCCGACCTTCTGGAAGCTGGCTTGCCCAAAACCACAGGATCTCGTGAAAATGATGTGTTTGAGTGAGCCGACAGAACCACAGCTCGGTGAGTTTGCGCAATTGTGCTCTAGACACCAAGACATTTTTCTGACCGAATTCGCTTAAGTGTGCCCAATAAGTCCCAATCTGGAATTCCCGCATGCTTGGTGTGTTCATCACGCGGATCATCCGAGAAGTGGGTTTTACCCCCCCGGAGTGAGAAAAGGAACCCCCCACGATTTCAAAAACCACGGTGAGCTTATAGAGCAGCCGCGCTAGAACAAATCTAGACCCAAGGAAAACAGAAACATGCACGCGTCAACTTAACAGCTCTATGCTGGGCATGGCCAAACATTAGGCCGCAGCGGTGGTGCAGAGCGGGCTGGGCGGGCTGCACGTGCGGTCAAGTGCTCCTGTCTCCACTGAATGCGAACACACGCAAAGCCAATTGGGTTAAAATATCAAACACTGTACACACCCCCGGATAACCTACATGGTAAGCGGCCTATACACCCTTTCTCCTTATTGTTTTTTTTTCGGAGCTCTGGAACAAAGTTTTGCATCCCCACGCCCCTTCTTTATCGACTCAGAGCTAGCCACATACCGGTGACCACGCGAGCCACAACCCAGAAGCTGGATTTGACAAAAAATCTTGATACGCAAATAGTTTTGTTCGGCCCCTTTGGAAAGAAACTAGCGATCTTTTCTCCTCTCAGTTAGGCAGGTCCGATATCGCAGGCAGGAAGACTGAATATCACCGCTGACAAGTTGCATCAAAATCAATCTTGTGATGTGCTTTTTGTTCGCGCTAAAGTTGAGCTGTGGATATTCTCTGTCGTCCCAAATAAGCAACTTTTTTTCATCGAGGACTCACCTGATGTGATCAATTGCGGGAGAGACCATTCAAACGCGGGTGGGTATTGCATGGAGCCATGCATATAGACACCTCGATCTTCCACATACCGTGTATATTCCCCACTCGCAGGACGATCCCATAGGTCACCGCATTCTGTTTTTGGGTACTATGATATTGGCTGAACTAAATAAGAGGGGAAGGGGGGGAGCGGAAGTACTCAATCCCCTACCTAAAAAATCGAGTCATGCTATACATTGATCGCGGATCACTGGTCTAGTCGAGTTCCAATTCTGGTAAAGCCCACAGAGTCTAGACGAAACGAATGCACGAAGACCGATCATACAGCTGCTATGTTCATATAGATGGATGTATCAGTCATCGGGAAGGAGGAGCGGGTATTGGCGGGCTAGAAGGTGGGCTGTTTCCATCTCGAGGAGGTGAGTATCATCATTGGGGTACTCTTGGCGAGTTGCTGACGTAGTTGTCGAACAATGCGTACATCTTTCACCCAATATCCTCGACAAAGTCGATGGCCCTCGCCATTGCTGGACATGCCTGTTAACGCTTTCCGTTGAGAGGATCTCACTGCAGAGGGCTGAAAACCCTTTCAGACCGTACTCTCATCACCTTCATACCCGGCCTCCACCACAAAACTCAGTCGAGAGAGGGGACAGACACCTGCAGAGACGATCGCCTAATGCTAAGACCCTGGATACAAAAATAGTAATGCATACCAAAAGCGTAAATGTGTACCTCAACGACGAACGATCTCCCGATTACATCTAATTACTCGAATGAAATTACGCGCCCGCACGAGAGCAAGCCACCCAGAAGAGGCGCCCTCTTCAGTCAGAGCCACAGGTTCTCGCCTTCAGTAGACCCCAGGATAAGCCAAAAATGGGGCATCACAGAATAAGTCAGGACACAGATAAAGCCACAGGTCATTTCAAAACCTTATTTAAAAGGTGTCCACCTCCCGCCCAACCTTATCGGCTGCGAAACGCAAGCGTCCAGCTTGTTTGTCCCATTTTTGCATGGCAATCTGAGACCTCGGGAGAGTAGCACCATGAGTCTCGCTAGCCTTCACTCATCCCAGCTGCTTCATTGTTCCCTTGAATTTGAGTTGGATAGCTCATTGGCCGGGGCAAAAAGGATTCACGAACGTCATGGGCTGGGGCATCTGTGATTGGACAGCGCTTTGAATTGAAAATGTGAGGTAATTACGTATTATGGGGAATGATTTGTTACACCAGAGGAGATTAGACAGCGAGAATACCATGGCGGAGCTTTAAAACTCTGCCTAATGGCAACCAACCATAGGTGCGTTTCCAAAATCAGACAAGAGGTCAGTCCATCGGAATGATGCCACCAACTGTGCCGACCCTGTGGTTCACCAGCCAGCCCACCCCTGCGGTTGAAGACTGAGTGCTTAAGGCTGGATAGAACACACATACGGGTATAGCATATGACCCAGAGGGGATGTGAAAAGGCGGATCTGCAGGGTTGGATCGTGTCAAGAAGCACGATTTTGTTATAGATCCTAGCCGAGCTTTAGCGGCACGGCGCTAGATACAGAGTGCGTAAGCACATCCGAGATGTAGCGTGCATTAACAGGAAAAAATAGCTGTAAAGGCTCCTAGTTCCCCAATCCGGGTCCATCCAATCTCTTTGTTATCCTCTCGTCCATCCACGGCGCAATCGTCCAGAGGTCATTCCAAGCAAAAGAAGCAAACTGTTGCCTGCCAGCGCTGAGCATATCTGAGGGCAAGTCTGATGGAACAGTGATCTGTGCGACTAGCCTACACCACAGAACACGGCGCCCGATACAGTTTCCCACATTGAGTGGGGGATATCAAAAATGGATGATTCAAAGGGGGCCGGTTCCCATGCAGTGTCGGCAGAAGAAGTGACACTGAAGAAAACAAGGCAAGGAGGCGGGGAAGAAATGTCACCGATAGGACCTTTTGATGAGCAACCTAATTCCACGAGGAACGGAAAAGGACCTAACTTACATGAGTGGACCTACCCAATGCATACCCTCTTCGGTTTCCGGCATGCTAACCCATCTTCTGTCTCCTCCCCCAGGCGTGTAAAACGGATAATTTGCATAAGAGGGAGATGGCGTCGGATGCCGTAGTTTTGTGTATGTATTCGTCGTCATCTGATATTCTTGAGATACTACAAAGAACTAAAATCAGAAAATCGGTCGTCCAATGGGGGAGGGTTGTAGGGTGAGGGTGTTTGGGGGCTCCAAGTGTAGGAGGAAGGTCAAAACGCACAGTACAAAGGTACAGATGTGACAGTCATCAGCGGGTAAGCCCCATAATCTTGGATGTATTCTTCAGCATTGGAAAAATATCGTCGGCGCCCAACAGTATTTCGCTTGGCTTCTCCTTTCTCAATTCCGGGAGGGCGAAGTAGCATGTGTGCGTTAGGGTTTATGGTTAGTGTCGTCTTAGGCCGACTGAGGACCCCGTAAGCCACAATGCGTACATCAGCAAGTTCAAGGACGACCTATAGTGGAATAACAAATTGCCCATTAAATTGTGCCTGATGCGTATGTATCAAGATTAGAATGGAAAACGGACCCGTCTTCTTGTCTCCAAGTGGATCAGGTCATTCTGTAATCTGCGCAATTGTATGAGGTCGACAGCGCAGGTGCGCTCACCACGGAATGTGGCAAGATAAGCACATACTTGAGCTCGTTAAAGATGATAGTGGGATCAAAGGCGCGTGATGACATTTGGAGCTCATTTGCAGAGCCATTTCGATTAAAGACAATGTATCTACCAGCCACATGAAGTAGGACTTCTTCATTAACTGCACAAAGTCGCTAAGGGGGAACGTACTTGGTCCACGCCTCGTCCTTTGAACAAGAAGTAACACTTCGATGCCAGATACGGTAGAGCATCCTTGAGCGAGATGACTTCAGCCAGATTGAGGGTAGTCGATTGCACGAAACACACCTCATGAATCCTTGCCTCCATGACCCTTCCTTTTTCCACTTTCTCCAGCTCGGCAAGAATCTGCGCATGAAACACTCTTCCCACTCATCCTCTGTCAAATTCGGCAGCGTAGCGTCGAACAACAGGAAAGATGGCCGCGCAATGCTGAGAACATCAACTAAATTGTGCCGGGGCACAGTCATCCGGACGCTTAAATGCTTAAGTGCTGGCTCGTAGTTGTGGGTTTCAAGGTTGCGCAATATTGGCCTTCGCCATGGATTAAGCGCTGGATCAGATGCGACAAGCCGAAGACGGCGGGAGAGGTGGGAACAAATGATGAGGGAAGCCAAATCAAGCTCTGCGAGAATATCAGCAATAAGTTCGACAGGAAGGGCTTCGAGGAACATGGGTAAAGGAGACGGCATGGTGGACGGAGATATGGGAGCAGAAGTGCTAAAGATAGAAGCTGATGATCGGTGTGGGCGGAGGCCATCGAACATCGAATACGCTTCAGCCTATCAACTTCCTCTCCACCTGCCCTCTTCACCATGGCATCTATTACGTCCGCCCTCCATGTCCTCTAGCAGCTCTCCCCGGCCAGGATTCATATCCGCAGACTCGACTCTAAATGTTTTCCACAGCTTGAGTTTCGGCGAGCTTCGACGGAGTAGCTGGGTTTGTTTTTAGTTCAACCATCTTCGGATAAAAATAGCTCTAAGAAATGGTCAGACTGGCAGTGATTCACCATACTCGTTCGGCTTCAGCTCGCGATACAGCACACTCTCGGACAAGGTCAATTCTCTCGAAAAAAATATGTCTTGTTGAAATCTAAGCCGGTTGTAGTATTCGCTATCACCAGACCCTCGTTCATGGGGCTCAGACCTATCGCCTGACCTCGTCGAACCTGACGACTCTCTGCACAACCCAGAGAAGTCGCCCACGGGCGCTAGTGGAAAGCAGTTCGTCTTCTCAAGGCGAGGCGCGGCCAACCTCGGTTGTTTAGCCATACTCAGCATAGGTTTCCTTGCTCTGTTGTAAGTAAGCTCGATGAATCACACATCGCCATCTCACTTTACTTCTATCGGTCTCAGCATAGGATATCCAATTGGCATGTACGCCAGCTCAAGATGGCCGGCCAGCCCAGGCTTTAATATCGGTGGCATTAACTCCAGCGGGCAGGTAAGCATGTATTTTTATCCCTTCCCTTACCGCTCCAACCATTAAATAAAAAACGTCAACGCAACCCTCGTATCCTTCGACTTATGGCATATACGGCGACCCTTCACTAGATTCCGTCCATGGGCAACTTTGGATTGATTGACCTCGATACACCAAAGGAAGCATTCGTGAAACAGTCATACAGAGACGGGACGGACTGGATTCTCGTGTTCTCTGATGAATTCAATACTGATGGACGGTCGTTTTATCCTGGTGATGATCCCTACTGGGAAGCTGCGGATCTGCATTATTGGGTGAGTGCGCCTTTCAAGCTTCCATCGTTTCTCTAGGGCTATGTGATGGATTTATTGATTGATTCACCGGGCATTTTTGCTTTTCCTGTGCAGGCCACGAACAATCTGGAATGGTATGACCCTGCTGCAGTTACTACAGCCAACGGCTCCCTCGTGATTACATTCTCCGAGACGCCGAACCATGATCTTGCATTCCAAGGCGGTAAGTCCAGCACGCCCTTTGACACATGCGGTTTAATCGCCATCCAACACTTTTTTTTTCAGGACTAATTTCTTCGTGGTAAATGAAATTTTCTCTCCATCTCCGTTGACATAAATGCCAATAACGGTATCCGTGTGTGTGTCTCAGGAACAAATTTTGTTTCACAGGTGGACTCTTTGAGGCGTCTGTGCAACTCCCAGGCACAAACAATGTCGTTGGAATGTGGCCGGCCATTTGGACAATGGGTAATCTCGGTCGAGCAGGATACGGAGCCACACTCGAAGGAATGGTACGAATCCTCCCCTGCCCTATCCGATCAGACACTTTCTAAGTCCTTTCTATTTTTATCCAATATCTAACAGTGGCCATACACCTATGACACCTGCGACGTCGGCACGGCTCCTAATCAAACAATAGACGGACTTCCAGTAGCGGCTACAATAAACGGCGATCACCTCTACAATGATGTCTTGTCATACTTGCCCGGTCAGAGGCTGTCAAGGTGTACATGTGATGGAGAGGATCATCCAGGGCCGAAACACACTGATGGGTCGTATGTCGGGAGATCAGCACCTGAGATTGATATGTTTGAAGCTCAAATGGGTGGAAAACCGCCGAGCGGAGAGGTTTCTCAGTCGGCACAGTGGGCAGTGAGTGGTCTACCCGTCTTAATCTCCGAGAATATTGACCTAATCACATGGCTCTCGCCCTTCAGCCCTTTAATCAGGCATATCATTGGGACAACTCCAGCGCAAACATGATCGTCGCCGACCCCTCACAATCGCGGATAAATGGATTCGTCGGGAATGTCATTCAACAAGCCACATCTGTCGTAACCAAAACTAATCAACGGTGCTACGAACTTGTCGAGGATTGCTTTTCGGTATACGCCTTTGAGGTACTTCTCTCTTCCAAATCACTTACCGCTCGCCGACCAATGAGACACCTCTAGTACAAACCAGGTGAGTATGAGTCACCACTCCTGCAGGGTGTTCTGCTGGCGGGCCCGAGATAACCTTGTTACCTCTGCGGCTCGATAGGCTATGACGATGCGGTACGTCTCTTCCATCTCATCAATCCAACACGCCACAATATTCATCACTTAATTTACGCCGTTCCTGTAGTACATCACTTGGGTCTCCGACAGTCAAGTCTCTTGGACACTCAATGCAGGTGGCGTCGGCGCAGACGAGGCCGTCCAGATCTCAGCACGACCTGTACCTCAAGAACCTATGGTGAATCACTGCCCTTCCCTCCCTCCTTCCCCAAACTGTAAGCGCTGATGGATTGGAAATCTAGTACATGATAGTCAACCTCGGGATGTCCAAAAACTTTGGCTCAGTCGATTTCGAACACCTCACATTTCCGAACCATCTCCGCGTAGATTACGTGCGCGTGTATCAACCCATGCATAGCGTTAATATCGGGTGTGATCCGCTCGATTTTCCGACTGAGAAGTATATCAATACGTGCGTCTTGTTTCCTTCCACACGCGGTCACGGCAGTCTTGACTGATGATGATGCATGGGTGTTGTTCGTGGTGTTTACGCGCTTGCATTTGGACATTATCGAACAGCCACCTTGAAGCATACTCGAATCCCAATTTGACTACCTGGAGAGGAGATTATGGGTTCCCGTTCCCGAAAAATTCGCTGCTGGAGACATGTGCTTGAGAGTGCCTTTTAAATCTGCTTGACCTTAGAGAGGACACTTTGAACATTTTTGCATCGCTGTTGTCATTCTTTTTGGACCTCTCACCTCGATATTTCATCTTGCACCAATTGTACATTTTATGCATCGCTGATTTTACAACTTACTAGATTGATCACTCCCTCTAGATAGATCCCCATGCCTGGATTCTCCAGACTTTATGATACCCTAATGCTTGTTTGTCAATCTATACCCTTCCCCCGTGACGACTCGGACGTCTCCTTGAGTGACCGCCAGATGTTTGACCGTAAAGACATGAAAGATTGCAACGCGTTTACAACATAGTACATCCAATTAGACATCGAATCAACATGAAAGCTCACAAAGTATCAGGTCGAATCCATCCTCTCTTTACACCATATCCAACGACCTGACCGGCACACGAGCACATCAAACTAGAAGCGGCGTTACCGGAATAACCCCCAGCTGATGCAACGGCAGTGGTCTTCCTCGGCCGTCCTTTGCCCTTTGGCTTTCGCACAGGCACAATCTCAGCAATACACCTGCCCAGCCACTCTTCGACATCTACGAGAGTGTCGTGACAATCCTTCTCCGTAAACTCCGTGTTTTGGGGAGGGTTAACCAGTGATGGCTTGATGTTATGTAGAATACGTTGGGGATCAATTGGGATGATGTTGGTGGATGCACGAGGCTTACGAGGTACAGAGGGCGCTCTGAGGTTCTTGTGTCGTAGAAGTTTGGTGACGAGATAATGCAACCACTGAAAATGAAGGGTCAAATCATGAGGGAAACTGAGAGGACCTCAGAGGCATACCATGACGTTTGTAAGAGGATGATAGCCCTCCCAGTTACCGCCCGTATGGTCCTTCATAAGTCTATATACATCAAACTGATAATCGCCTACTCAACCGACAAGAAAGGAACAAAAACATCAGCTTGAGAGTCCCAATAAAAGCATTTTCGCGCACCTTCACCCATGAACACCTCTTCATCCAAAGATGTCCAATGAACATTCTCTCCTTCCGAACCATCTCCGGCATCCATCCTCGACAACCCAAGGTCGATGATGGTAGCTTGAACACCATGATCCAAGTCATCCATGAACATTCGTTCTGTCCGTACACTCAAGGTTCTGTTCCGGCTTTGATTCAATGTATGCGTGAGTGAACGAAGAGGTGGAGGCTTGTCTGATTGCTTGAGGTCCTTGACAAGAACTTGACCCCAATGCAGATCCCGGTGCTGTTATGGAAATGGGTCAGAGTCGGGAATAACCTGAGTAACAAAGACCTTACCTCGAACGAGACAAGCTTCTCGGCATGTGCAAGCGCCTTTGCGACTTGCCAGAATAAACTTGCCGCTTTTCTCCATCCAGTCTTGCCAGCATTTGAAAACGTGTATGCTTCAAGATCTGGACCATCATCTGAGAGTACGATGATCGCATACATCTGAGAGACCGTAAATGAATCTATAATACTTAAGCAATTGTGAGAGCCAGAGTCAAGAAATCAACTCACCAGGTCGAACGCTCTCCGACCCCTTCTTCTCATTGTATTCATCCCAAAGATTCAACAACAGTTCGGGGTATTTCCCTCTCACGACATAAGTCTTCAGAAGCTTTACAAATCCGTCATGTACCTCACCCATCGCTCTCGTTACAATGATCTCTTTCCTCACGTCTTTCGCATCCGTCGGTGCTGGTCCCTCGTCATCTTCATCCTCAGTCATGCCGCGTTGGCGTGATTCATCACGGAGAGGTATGACCTTCAACACTACGCCTCCAATCCCAAACACCTCTGAGTAGCTCGCTTCCCCGATTTTTTTAAACGTCAGGATCTCTCCTGATCGCCTCCTCCTCTGTCGAGTGTCTTGAAGAATAGGGTCAAACGGGAACGATTCAATGAACGCGGAAAATTCATATGGACCGCACTCTTCCTGGCGGCACTCTTCGAGCAGAGGCCGCAAGTAACCCGGGTAATCTGGCTGAGAAGCAGAATCTTTCTGGCAAAGAGCCTCAAACTCTTCTGGCGCAACACCTATGTCGAGTTGGGATAGCTCCAGAGATAGATCGAGATCAGAGTCGGTCGGTGTAGAGGGGGATGGAAGGACTCCTCGTCCATATGCGAACAAGCTATTGGATCCCCTGGATCCATCGTTCTGACCACGATAGATGGGTGTGAGCTGACGGGCTTTGAGAGGTGGAGAGGGTATCAAGTTAGACGACTTCCTATAGGCGGTTGTTGAAGATGGGTATCGCAAGAGTGCAGGTGCCTGTTTTGTGACTATTCCCGACCTCGAAGTGTGAGGGGTATCATTTTGTTTTACAATGGTTCGAGATCTGTGACCTTGTGAAGACGAGGTTATTGAAGGCAGAAGACGATTGATTCCGTAGGGTGCTGGGGGAACAACAACCTCCACTCTGAGGCCAGAGGGTTCAGGCAATTTGAGAGCTGGTGCAGCCTTTTCTGAAGATAATGCCATAGATTTCTGTCGTTGAGCCAAGGATTTAAGTGAAGGTTGTGCGAGAAGTCCTGGCGAGGTGAGGTCTGGTGGGTCAAAAGTTTCTTCATAATCGCTTTCGTCATCATCTTCTTCATCAGAAATAATGATTTGAGCTGCAGCTGCTCGAGATCTACGAACAGGTCGCAGATCGAGCTCAAAGCTCGAGTCATCTGCCGCGGAAGAACGGCTGCTGAGGGCCACGACATCCATATCACTACGTTGCTGAGGCTCATTCACTGATGAAGGTATGCTGATAAATTCCACAGATGTGGGGGTTGGTTCGGAAGGCACCGCGCGTTGCTTGGGGGAAGGAGAGACTCGGATCTCGGATTTCTTCTGTAGCTTCAAGATTCCGCTGCTATTGGCACCAACATCCGTCCTCGTCACCCTCTTTTCCCGCTTTACCAGCTGGCCCTTCGCGTCCAATACCTGTATCTCCATCTCAACCGTCGACAACGTCTTCGAGGTAATAAGAATTTTTGGCGAGCTAACCGTTTTCTTCCGCACCTTCATCGCAACCTTGACATTCGAAATAGCGGGTGAATTCATGGTGTTTGTTGTGATGTTTGAAAGAGGCGCCCGTGAGGGAGTCCCTGGCGCATGGTTCTTCCCTCGAGAGTGATGCTTCTCATCTAGAGGTGTTCCGGGGCCTTTTGTGGCTTCCTGTGCCAAAATATCGGCCAACCTCGTTCCCCTCTTTACACCTTGTCTTGTAGGCGATCCGCTCGGCATAACCCGCTGTTTCGTCAAGGATAGCGTTCTAGGCGGTGAGTGGAGTCTTGAGTTGATCGCATATTTGACCGCCGCTGGTCCGTTCTCCCGTTTCTTCATCCGATGAATCAGTGGTAGGCGGGTTGCTTTGTCTCTCACATCAGAGGTTGCATTTTCAGGGGGAGAAGCATCGACAAAGCGCTTGGAGCGCTTTCCGTAAACACTAATCTGTTTCGTTCGTGAGGAGAGCATTGCACTAATGCTAGGTATCACGGAGGGAAAGAAACAAGTGAATAAGTATGTGAATGATGTCAGGAACTCTCTTCACAATTGAACGGAAATCTGTCCAGCAAATGGGAATATCAGAGCAAGTCACCACAACAAAGGAGTATGAACGACAGACTTTCGATGGTCTTCGAACCCGTGAGGCAAGGATTCAAGTGATATTAAGGCAAATGCAGTATATAAGTAAGGACCAACAACATGACGACTCGTGCTTGCCGCGTCAAGTCACGTGAGTCACGTGTTTTTTTTAGCCTACTCAGAGACTCTCACTCAGAGCCGGGAGCGAGAAAACTCTCATGTTGTTGAATTACTTGTTCAAACTCATGTTACATGACAGCACAAGAAGAATGTCGTAGTTAAGGGTGCTCTATCTTCCCATGGCCAACGGTTTCCCCTCGCCCTAGCTGGAGCAAATCAAGTCCAAAAGACGCCTTTTTATACACTGAACAATGGAAGCCAACGCAGAATAAGCTTGCGTCAAGAACTGATTCCGCCAAGATCCAGAGCCGCATTCATTCTGTTGAAGCTCTTCTGAGACCTTTGACTGGTCGCTCCGAGGAACCAAATAGCCATGAACACAGAGACTCACAGAAGTTTTCGTCACATTCGGACTCTAGGGGATCATGAATTATGATAGAACGCTCTTAGACACTAGGTAGGATCGGGATCGTTTTCTAGATTGACGAATCTCACGAGCCTTTTTGCTACAGCCACATAAAGCCAAGTACTCTCACTAAAATTGTCAAGCATCATACCGTGTCTGGCATGTTGAAAAAAAAAACTAGTGACACGTCGACAGAACTGGATGAAATGAACTGATATAGATCGCGAAGTTCTCTCCGACTGTCTTTCGGGAAAGGACTCGATTCATTGACAAGACTGGCTGCTATGATGATAAGTAGACGGGGGCCTCAGCATATTGCACTGACTCTTACGCCGAAAGAATTTTAGCAACATCATCTCTTCATCGCCATACTATGATACTGCGGACATTGATTAAACGGCGAACCTGAAGGTCACACTTTGATACGTCTTAGAACTAAGCTACAGACACATGAGATAGGTTTAAAGCCTTAGAGCATACCCAGTTCATTAACTAGTCTACCCATCAGTTTCCTCTCTCGGACGAATCTCTCCATTTCCGGGGGAACACTGTAGGTCCCTGATTCCCCGCCCGTCATCAAAAACTTTATCCCAATTGCCCCTTCTCTCATCCATTCACAACACGCGAGAAATTGTTGATGGAAATCCCCTGCGATATCCTTCTTATCAATATTTCCTGGAACAAAAAACTTGCGACCAAATCCCACTGCTAATGCCGATGGTGCATCTCTTTCCCAAACTTCGCGCTTGTTCCTGTTGAGTGCGGCCAATCGCATGACTATGCCGGCTAACTTGGCACTGTTTCTATGTGTTAGCCTCTCATCTAAGTCATCTAGTGCCTTCTGTGCTTGTTCCACAAGCACCAGGACCTCGAAGAATCGCAATGGATCTTCCGTGTCACCAATATTAACATCACGAAAACATGAAGTGCCAGATGAGTGCATATATTGTCAGATCTAGCTGCAAGTACGTATTATATACACAACCGTACTACCTAGATACACTCGACTCTGTCTTAACTGATAGTGAACGGGAAAACCCCCGAGCTATCAGTTTCGGCTACTATTAGTTTTCGAAGTGAGCGCCTATTACATGACATCTCATCGGCGATATTAGCGCATGTGGAGTCACACAGGGAGAGGCAGGACGGTCACTAAATTTTGACTAGAATGAGTGAAACAGTATCCCCTCACTATCCAAAGTATCTCTTCCGGCCAATTGACTTCAATGTCGGCGGTGGCTTTGATTTGTCTGGACACTATTTCGGTCCGCTGAGCTGGAAATCAGACAAGGAGGGTCACCAACCAATCGGAGGAGTCCAATACCCTGATTTTGCGGTGTTTTTTGTTGATGAAACACAGAAAATTGGGTTTTTATTCGCTTTTTGGCGATCGTCGTCATCCTGTTACTATCTTTTCGGCCGAACACTCAACGGGCGCCACCAAATTTTGCCCATCAGTTATTACTTGCGACAAAACTATCAGTTTCGGGGCCAATTTTGCCCTTTCCCGACTCGGTTTTGGCCCAAAACTATCAGATTAGACAGATTATCAGTTTTGATAGCTATCAATTAAGACAGAGTTGACTGTATTGCAATATACTCCTCATCTGAAGCACATCTGGCGCCTTAACATTTTCAGTGATGAAAATCTGACCCGTCCATCATAATGGGCCATAGTCACCAAGGGCCATCAGAAAAAGTTAGGTGTCAGATGATTATTATATGGTCAGATCTGGAACTGTTTGTGATTATCTTACCTAGTCGTAGCTAGATCTGGCAATATAATTACTCGTCTGGTGCTTAATATATTTTCGTGATGTCAACGACTCTACCGCACCCATGATGTCCCTGCCTTATATTCAATGCTTTGCAGCCGAGCGCGAAAACCTGCGAGGTATACTACGAACATGGTGTGATGCAAGCAGGAATCCGTCGCAAGAATCCGTTCCTTTGCCGTGAATGGATTCTCTCTGTTGGAGACATTGACAAACTTGTCGAGAACACAAATGTGTTTGTTAATGCACTGGTAGTGACAGAGAGCATCCTCGATTCTCTAATTTATTGGAAGTTTTCGGATGAGCTCTTGATGCCATTGTTGGGACTGCTTAGAGGATTTGAGGAGGAGTGTGTAGTTCGAAACCGACGCGAAGCACTTGCGGTCTGCTTGAATACCTGCCAGCGTATTTCGGGCGAGCAAGTCAGAGACATGTCTGGCCATTCCCGTTGATATCCAACAGACTAGGTTCAATGTTCGGCTCAACAAGCTCTGTGTGCTCAGCCCCAATAAATTTAGCATTCCACAGGCATTCACCCTCAATTCCTTCAAATATGATACCCACATCAATACTCCATCTTGTTGTGAGTGCAATGTCAACTGACCATTTCCAAATGAGCCGTAGCATGAACGCGACGGCTCCATCGCGGTCGCAAGCTAAATCGCAACAATGATTTTCTCCGGGTACACATAACTATGCTCGTTGTGCAAGGAGAAAGCCAAATGAAAACGGACGAGGACAATGGAACATATCCGCGACGGACAAGCAATGAGTAAAGCAGAAGACACCATCTGAGATTGCCATGAACGTGGAAGATTATGATTGGTAAGTCAGGTGCGAGACATTGAGAAGGAGAGACTCGGAGGGCCGACATGTAAACCTCACGGATACAAAATACATTTGACATCACTTGACATCGTTCAACGTTATATTGGCTACTGGAGTTCCTATTCTCCATCAAATTCTCCCCGCGTTCATTGGGGGCCGGAGGTTGATTGATCTAAATTGATGGCATTGAGCAAACCGAGGAGGATGGAGGATGAGACGAAGTGTTTAGACCACAGATAGAGTGATTGCGTCGATACAGAGATATTCAATTGTGCATCGTGCACTGATCTCGATACACTAAAGGTTCTTGTTCAACTAGAATTCGCTGGCCAGGGAATTAATGTTATTTGAATATGACAATCCAATCGAATTGTACGTTCGTACAGCACATATGGATTCGGTGAGTGAACCTTCGACTTAGGTCGCATAGAACACGAGATGCAGCGCCTTAACTTCATTGATAACTTGCTTCATTCGTGAATCGACGTCAGAACAAGAGGACATTATGCATTGAAGGGGGAAATTGACGTTGAATTACTTCCCAGTCTAGAGAGCGTATGTAGATGTTCAAACACTCTCACTTAGACCGCGAGTTCATATGACGGAATGGGTCTGCGCATGGACTCTGCGAATTGGAATCAGTATTGAAAGCGAGGAGATGTTGTTGGCGGATGTAATCGTGAGGCTTTGTCCATGCAGAAATGATACAAGAAATGTATCTAGTATGTAGCTCTGGCACTGGATACTTCTCCGTCGTCTAGCCTGACTTCCTTCAATCTAGAATAGATAGGAGAAAAATCGTACGGGAAGTAAACCAGGTGTGTCGTTCGCTCTTCACCATCGCCTTGGTTATCACAGAAATCAAGAATGTCGAGAGTTGAAAGGCTGAACTTGGGTTCAGGCGGGATCACCTTGTATTCTACCTATCAAAGGAGGCCGTAACCAAGAAACACGGTCATGGTCATAACGCCTGAGGTAATTACCGATCTGACTGCTTCTTTATATTTAAGATAGAGAGAGTTGGTTGAACGTAATTGATACATCGTGCGGGCAATCTATGAGGATTGCTCTGAGTATTGTGGATGAAGAATGGCGAATAATCTCTCACATTGTAGTCGACAACAATGGTCGCGTGCAATGATGTCTGCGTCAAGCACGCCTGTTGGGACGGTCCAAAGCCACTTGTATTTCTTAAACTCCTGTGAGATCTTGTACTCTTCGTGCTGATCTCTTGTTCATGAGCGAAATGTAGAGGCAAGCAGAAGAAGGACACATACTTGGAAAATCCATGGTAAGAGGACCTTCTCGCAGAGCTCATCCAGACGCATGACAGCTAAGGCATGGAGCAGCCCAGGATAGTCGGTGGGTTCGGGATTAGATTCTATTGCATTTAGCCGCTTGAGTGCGATTGACACAGCGTTATAAAGACGTTTAACGTTGCTTCTGTTAAGCCTCGGCTTGATTGTCACAAAGCCAGTGGAGGACGATCTAGTGGTGCGGAAGATGTGTGGCTGGTCCATCTGATACGTTTGAAGTTATGAGTAAATGGCATTGGATAAAATCCTCGCAAAAACTCGTCGACCCACGGTATGGACTGTGAAATCTAGATTGCTTGTTTAAAGAAAACGTTTTTGGCTTCTTGTTTAATCCCCAGCAACATGCCCGACATTTTCGGGTCACGAAGAAAGTCAGAGAAGGATTTGTGGCGAATATCGATATCTTCCCTGGCAGCATCCTGGGGAAGTGGAACGTCCAGAGCAGAGTGAAGCTCTCGAAGAGCTTCATACACGGTATTCGGAGGCATCCATATCCAGCTGCACATCTCAATGGTCCGTCCAGTTCATAGTAAATATCAGAAAATGAATACGAAACACCAAGATTGTCTTTACATGAGGCAGATCAACCGGATCAACCTGCGCGAGAATGCGCCGGTAAAGTTTGTTAAGCGGAGCCATCGGCAGACCGGTTTGGTTATCAAAGGTTCAACGAAGAACTCAGAAAATTGGGTGGTGTCGACTTGTGCCACATGTTTGGATCGGCCGAGACCTTGGACCGGATGTAACGACAGTAAGGCTCATGTCGAGTGGCGATTTGATATACGAGTATGGTGATGACTTTTCTGGGGTCGTTGCGTCCATTGGGGGCCGAGAGGAACAGGGCTGCAAGGATTGTGGATGGGGGGGTCAATTCGTTCGATCTCACCGACACTTTGCATGATGGCAGATTTCCCAACCCCTGCAGGGCCCACAAGCCAAAGCATTCGATTCGTACAGAAGGGGTTTTGGATCCAAAAACGCATTCAATTAACAGTGGACTTGCGAGTGTCCGGATGACACTTAGGAGGAGGGTCACACTTTGAAGAATCAAGCTCGGCTCCTTTGATCATGTTGCGAGCGAAGTCCTTCATACCCGGCAAATGTGAGTTGATACGGCGTAATGGGACTAGAGGTGAATTATCTCACATTCATGAGCACCATTGCCATCAATCGTGACTTTGCTATTTGCTCCACGAACACCAACAATTGAGGGGTTGTGAACGGAGAAATTGCTTGAATGATTGAAGGCTCCAGCCAGAACGTTGTTCAGATGACCGGTCCACGGTATTGTATCTGATGCTATCATCTACTTGGATCAGCTAGCATCAACGAGATAGGCTGCCATCACTCACGGATAAATTCGAGAACTCGATGGGAAGAGTTCACAACTACGAATAATGTGTTCATTCATGGCGGAATTTTTGAACCAGAAGAGTTATTATCGCCGATTTATCACCAAACTGAGACTGCCTAAAGTTTTGCGTACGGTCAAAAGGTATGCCTCAGATGACCTGTTAGAAAGATTTGAAAAAATTGCAGAAAGATAACAGCCATGAACGTACGGGTGGGACTTCAACGTTCAGGGGAGTGGCGTGGCGAATGGAGGGCTTCTTGACTTTTTAACAGCACAGCTCTGAGGGCACGAAGATCGGGTGCTGCATTTTGAAGAAGCAACACATCATGATCTTTCCGGGAAGCCCAGCCCAACCCGGTGCGCAAACGCTGTGAAGCAGCAATGTACTTAAAGGCAGCTCGGCTCCCTCCATCCACAGCTGGTGTTGGTGTATGATGCTCAGTGATTCATCCCTTCATCCTCTTCATTCCCTTTGGAGGTGTGCCTTCCATTTGCTCCTCGACTTCATACGGAGAACCATCGAAAGGTAAAATGCACTGCCTTACGATTAAGCTCAAGCGCCCAAATCCAGTACGCGGTGGAGGGAATTCGAAACAGAAGTTTCTCGGAGACTATTTTTCATAGATCAAGCGCTCACGATGACATGAGACCGACAGCAGATTCGTGCATCGGCGAGTGGTGACGGGAGAGAAGTTCAAAGAAAGAACGGCTTGTCCATGTGCCATGGATCGCGCTGAGTTCGAAATTTGTTTAAGTGGAAATGGTGAGCTCTTTAGTACCTTCAAGATGTCCGTAAACCGTACGTGTCCCACAATACAGATACTTTCAGTGTGCTGGACAGGTTACAAGCCTGCGCTTATCGATTTGCGAAGGAAAGTAACAGGTTGGTAACAGCAGAAATCAGAGCTAAGCGCTAAGCGCCGGTGCTTCCGATCAGGGGATATGCGAACACGTGATTTGAGATTAAATGCGTCGCGTCGCGTGAAAGCGCCCTTGCTACAAATCTGGGCTTGCAAGTCGGCACCGACACAACGGTCTGACGATCTTCATGCACAGAGAAAAGGTATATATCAAACAAGCATCGTTACTTGCCACATTGATGTACAACCGAGTACAATAGTAACAAGCAGAGAAAATCGTCACAGATGTCCAGAAGATCGTATCCGGCGAACTAACAAACGCGACAATACCAAAAGCATGAAGCCCACGCATGATCAAGGGCTCAATTACTCTCTAACTTCTGCAACATCAAATCCAACTTCCGCTTCAACTCCGTAATTTCCTTCATAATCGTCGCTTCACCCGACTAGTACCAAAAGTACATCAGCTCCATCATCATCCACAGCAGAGACCAAAAGCAGACACACCTGAGTAGTATTAGGGAACACCTTGACCAACTCCTCAAAGGGCACCTTTGAAATCTCCATACCGCGACAATTGACGTCATCCACGGTGGGATTCCTATTCTCCACCGAATCCTCCGCGCCTTCATCGTCACCCCTGAACCAGTTGTTCATCCACCCATTCTTCCTTCCGAACTCACTGCTGAACGTGGATTCATATAAAGCAATGACAGTGAGCGGAATGAAGAAGATAAAGGACATGACGAAACGGTTGAGCTGTAGATAGCAAGTTGATGAGCTCTCTCATTGGCAGGAATGGGCCACATGCCTTGGCGTAATTCTTCTCACTAAGGTGGAACACCGGGAACACCCTGTTGTGTTGTCCAATTCAGCAATAATCTGGCAAGAAACGGGCGAGAATCACTCGAATGGGACGATGAACACGGTTTCGATCAGGTTGAATGGTGCAGGGTACACGTAAGAATCCGGTGCACGAATCATGCCCACGGTCTTGGCTGCAAAGAACGCGAGATACTGCCCCTCGGCGTTATCGACAACCTATAATATTTCGTATCAGTACAAAAAACACGATGAGGCGGGAGGTGGTAGCGGACCTCCGAGTAAGCGGATGAGAATAAGGAGATGAGGACATTGAGGAGCACGACTGCCGTTACAGTGTTCCAGCTATTCAACCGCTCAGATCATGTGGTTACCTGAGATTGATGAGCAAAGAATGCTTACAAGTAGTACAAGAGAAGACCAATCGGGCTCGTGCTGAATCTCTCATAGTCCGGTGACCTTTGCGTAGACACGCATGAGCAAAGGGGAGGGGAGATTTTCGTGGATAGTCACTTACTGCAGTAACGCTTGAACGAGGACGTTCAAAACCTGGACAAAGTGGATAAGTTACATGACGATGGAAACAAAATGGCTTTTATTTACCGTGTAAGGAGACTCAATCGTTCCGTCAGCTGCATCCAGAGCGAACAATCCTTGCGCAAAACCAACGGCGAGTACAGAAAGCAGCTGGTAGTCAAGGTTGAGCCATTGGTCTCCTAGGATCAACGATGTGAGCTCACCGCAAAGAAAATACCAGATTCTTTCAGCATGCGTGCCACACAAATCTGCATCGTTCCGATGTACCTGGGTACTAATCAGACAAGGCTCATCGACGTTCGACTGGAAGGCCACCTACTTGTATCCGTCAAAGATCGTAATGAGCTCTGAACGAGTCGATCAGCTCCTCATTTACAGTCATGGACAGTTTACACTCACTCATCCAAATGAATGGCGCGACGCAACTCAGGATCTGGAAGCTATACAACCGCCAATAAGACCCAACATCATCGCTCGTTGTCTGCATTCCAAGGACACGGAAGATAAACGCCAAGAGGAGGAGGGTATCCGTAATGAGGGCTACGACGTTCCAGAATGAAAAGGCTCGCCACCAGGTGACGAAGCGTAGCAGTTTAAATAACTGAGTGGTCAGTGAGAAGGGAATATAATCAACCGGTTGAGTTTCAAGTACCTTAAGGGTGTCTGTTGATGCCAAAATGTGAGCCAAGAATTCATATTCGAAGGAGAAAAGTAGAGTTACCTTCAAGGATGAACGATAAAGACATCACATAAAGGATGATCTCCCAGGCATCAAAAGAATGAGTGACATCAATCTTATCCAGAGGTTCGCGCACTAGAGAACACAAGTTAAGCCGAGTGACGGCAGAGGCACGAGAATATGAGCGCACCGGCTTGAGAGTACACCACGAGGAAGAAAAGCCAGACAGTGACACGGAAAATGTTCTGATACCTACATGGGCTGAGCTTTTGCGAGGATTATAGTCCCCGGAAAGGCGCACCTTGGAACGGAGAGTCGAGAAGCATCGATACGACTAATAAGTGTATGTTCGCGCAACTGTGCGTAAGGAATGTCTATTGGCAGTCAGTAGGGGTCGTTGCAGGTTGGCCGAGTGGCGCACAATCAATATCATTGTTCTTGTTATTGACCTGAACCAGTTCTCCATTCCAAAGGGCGTTCACAACTAAATCAAAATATGAGTATAAAGGTACTGTCCGCCCGTTGCAGGCCAGCCGCACCTTCCTGTGCTTCACTAGACGACAAAAAGATTGTGCTAGACGCCCATAAGCATCAATTCATGAGAATGACCCAATCAAAGCCTACCAATGCTGGTCAATCGCCATCTCAAGCGCACTAGCAGTCTCACTCAAATCTCCATCGACCTGTAAATGTTGGTACCTAGTCGACATGACATCTGTCAACTTGTCTCTTGGGAACAGATGTGCAATCCTCCTCGCTAGGACCTCACATGCGACAGCTGAATTTCAAATAACTCTCATTCAGCCGATCAGACTCCTATCAGGATTACAAGGTGGCATACCTCGACCGTAATTCTCGTCGTAGTCGGCAGGATTGTGGTTCGCATCCCACATAAATTCAGCACGAGCGCGAAGTAAGCAGTAAGGCAACTGTTGGGAGAAATATAATATGTGAGCGTCAACAAGAGCCGAGCCGAAGCGAATAAGAAAGCGAGCGGGTTGCCGAATCGTACGATCCTTTCCCGCACGCTCTCTTCGCGACCGCAACACTCACAGCAGCATCGAAATCCCCAGCAGCGGCTCGATACGCCGAAATGACTTGAGGTGTAATAATCCCACTCGTAGGAACACTCAACTCATCCGGGTCGACTTCCACAGGAAGAAGAGTGAGCGTCAAAGCCCGGAGTCGTTTGACCAGCTCTGAATCACCAATAACCATCTCAGCTAAAATGCATTGTCAAGAAAGTGTAGGAATTAGAACGTACTGGTGATAGTGTCAGGAGCAGGATGTCCATGGGTCGGTAAGATCTCGCTCCTCTCGGCATCGATGCCATTCCTCAGAGCCAGTAAACCCGACATGGAAGATGATGGGGGTCAGAAAGAAAAGGCAGCTAGTACGGCATTGTGAGTTTCAACTTTTCGGGGACAGCACGACGTCATGGGAGACTGGCGCAGACAGAATTGATCAGAGAACAAACACGCACAAAGTGACTGTCCATTTATCGCTTCGACCACCATGCCTGTGCGTATATCTTTCCTAGAAATCACTGGATAGTGATTCATAGTACGAGGATAGGCATATCATTCAACATTCAACGAGGTGTCCGATGTGCGCCAAGTAGGCAATGTCGCAATCCTGCCCTTCCGGACGCGCATTCGCGGACCAGCACCCATTGGTACGCTCCTAACTCGCGTGGTAGCCACAATCGGTCACTGATAAAATCTCAGGCGATCCATCTGAATGGGACATAATCGACGAAACGCTTGACCTTTTCCGCGCCAACTCTCTCTTCCGTAACTTCGAGATCAAGGGACCCGCAGACCGAACTCTCATCGTCCTCATCCTCTATGTTTCCGATTGCTTGGCCAAACTCGGCTCTCAGCGCACACTTCCTTCCCAGATTGAAGCTGGAAAGATGCTGAACACGCTTTCTGTCGACAGCTTCCCGATTCCTGGTGATGCGAACTTCCCCCTGAATGCACACTATGCTACGCCCGCTAGTCGCGCTGATGGTGGTACGTGATCAGTTTTATATTTCCGTAGCCATTGCCTACTGACTGGATTAGAATACTTGCGAGGTTATCTCACACAGGCGCGACAAGAACTTGCATCGCGTCTTGTGGAGAGACTGTATGCCGATGGAACGGGCAAACCGAGCAAATGGTGGATGTCGTTCCAGAAGAGACGGTTCATGAACAGGAGTCTAGGCTCATAGAGATCGCATACCTCGCAGTTGTACACTACACCAAGACATCCATATAACACAGAATGAAGGTCATATACCTCTATCTATTTACGCTTCTTCCTCTCATTAGGATTCTTCTTCCCAAACCCAATAATCGGCATATCCCCGTCCATTCTTGAGTTCCTCACTGTCCTCCCCTTGCCTCCACTCCCTACACTCAGAATCTCTGGTACCCAATCGGGGTCCATCCAGCTACTCACTCCGCCATTCGCACCCTCAACACCCTTGTTCAACATCCCTTTCAACATCCGAGCCTCCTCCCGCTCACGTTTTCCGTCTGCTCGTTTCTTCGCCCGCATCCACTCTGTTTGATCTTCGCGTAAGATCAGCCCCTCACCGGTGCCTGTTTTTGCTGAACCAGGTTTTGATGCGGGGATAGAGTATTTTGTACCACGGATCCGGTATTGGAAGTTCGGTTTTAGATGGACCCGAAGAACAGGTGCATCCTTTGCAGCATTTGGGGCAGAGATCGTCACTGTCGCACGTAAAAGCGAAGGATTACCGCACGAAGGACAAAACTTCTTCGAGTGATCTTTACAGATCCTGGCCGTTCACAAACCCATCAGTAAATTCTCAAAGTAAAAAATCGAAATGCAACCACCCACTTAAAGCACGCATGACATCTCAACACATAATTCTTAACCTTCTGAATCCTCTTCCCATCCACACTAACCAAATCCAAACCCATTTGCAACAACACATTCTGCATCGAAAAATCGGCAGTCATACATCCCGCACCGATTTCCTTCGGTTCTTCCGCCTTTCCTTTCCCCTTCTTTTTTCCAGGAGCCTCATCGTCTGGAAGGAAATCGAGTGCACGAGATTTATGTATGCCGACGTTTTGTGGGGTGATCCATTCTCCTTCACCATCATCCTCTGAGGATGGATCGTCGTAGAGCTGCTGGGGTCCAGATGGTGTATCGGAGTCGGGACCAGAGGAAGTATCGGGTATGAGCTCGTTTATAGGTCGGGGTGACGAGGACTCCTCGTCTTTTATTGGGTGTAACTCGACTTGCAGAGGTTCGAGTTGCTCAGAGTCGACGGGTTCGTCATTCTCTGTGGGTGCTTTTGTAGTGGCTTCTTTCCCTGCAGAAGGTTGTCCAACAGCAGGTTTGTCGTCGGTTTCGGACGTGTTGATCGTTAGATTTTCCACTTGTTGAGCAAGATCTTCTGAGATCGGAGCACTTTCATTCTGCTCTGGTTGCGTAGGCGATCCAGCCTACTGATCCACGCACAGTTAATATAGACCCTTCGATAGGAATAATCCAGGCACTTGCCTCAGTTTCTTTCTCAACCTCTTTCTCTTTCGCCTCCTTCTCCACCTCCCTCTTATACTCCTCATTCAACATATACGTCAACGCAATCACACATAAATCCGCATGTGAGAGCACAGAATAATCTCCCGTCTTCTTCGCCCACTGTATCACTAACCCACCCGAACCAAACCAAAAGCTCATCAGCCGTCACAAAAGAAAAGAAAGAAAAAAAGTCGAAACACCCTCACTCACCATTAGCCAAACTAGTAGCATCAGGACTCTTCACAGCAACATTCACACCAGACATCAATCCAAGTTTCTCAAAATGTTCTCTGGCACGACTATCTTTCAATTCCGCTAGAACTTGTGGAGTGGTGTAATACATTGATGCTAGACCTCGTAAAGGCGAAAGGGAGAGGATTGGCCCGGCGTCTAGAACAAGATTTCTGCATTTTGGATTTGGTTGACTTTGTTCTGTCATTTTTTGAGTACAGAGAAGGAAAAAAAAAGACGGAGAGAATGGTTGGTGTATGCACTGAGTGGATCGACAGCCCGATGTGATCAGAGTCTTGTTAATAAATTAGTTTGATCACGTGGGTGAGCCTATTCCCAAAGGCCGAGTAGTCCGCTCTCGGCCTCAGACCTCTACAACCAACCACCAACACGCAAGTTGTTCTTCGTTGACGCGGCCCTTTATTCTCGCGCCTACAGACGTTTGGACTCACAGATAATTTCTCGCGGCACTTTATCCTATCAATTCCTCGACACCGCCGTTTCCCAAAGGAGTCCAGTTACCCCTGATGCTTTCTAGGACGAGACGTTTTCTTTTATGAAGCCAAGGCTCAGAACTCAAGCAAAACGGCTGTCAAAATACCTGTCTAAGCCTTCCAAATACTTGAAGCATAAAATCTGGTCTTCCACTCTAGTGTACAGACACTCGTAATACTTCCTATCAGCCGTAGACAACGCCATGAGGGTAAGTGCTTTGGATCCTCATTTTCAAGAGCTACTGTGAACTCTTTTTTTGGAATAGGCCTCTGTGTTTGTTTTTTCTAAGGGGTGAAGGTGTACATCTTTGTCGAGTCGGACACGACGGTAATGGCGAAGGGATAGCATAAATCTAAAATAGCCACCTTTAGGGCCTATTCGGCAACAGCTATTTCAAGCCCGTTGGTCTCCAATTCCCCGCCAATTTGCAATCGAAATCGTCAAGTTTTGAGATCGTGGGAGCAAGATTTGGCGAACAACGGTTTCAAAACTGTTGTTGCCGAACAAGCCCTTGATCTTGTAGTCTCAACCCTTACTATGCAACTCGTTTAAAATTCGCTCTGTACCGGAATTATTTTTTGCCTGTGCATATTTCGGACGTCTTCGCTTCCACTCTATAATTTTCCCAACACCTTTCTGACCTCGGTTCCCGTTCCCAGTGGCGTCTATGTTCGGATTCCTTTGCAGCTCCTTGTAGTTCTGTGACAATCTCAGTGTTTGTTTCAAGCTTCAAGCTTCACCCCTTATGATTCCAGACCCAGCTAGAAGAAAAGCGCCATCATCAGGGAAACCAAGCTACCTATGACCTCTTTCGAGGTTTTGAAAACTGGCCTCCTGATAGACTCTGATCTAGCACTGCAAATTCCTTCAACAGTCTCGCAACCCCCTCCCTCGAGCTCTCTTAACCCTCCCCTACCTCTTACCAAGTCTTAGTCACCATGACTGTAGCTATCGCGCTCTGACAGGGCTGCTAAACTACGGCATACCAGGCTTCTTGTCGTGGACAACTGAACGTCGTCAATTCAACTGTGTGTAATTGCGGCCTTCAATAATTGATGATGGAATTGCTGAGAATCTTTTAAGGATCATGTATGTGCGAAGGCTCGTAAAAGTCCAACCGAGTTTACAAGATCAGACACTCTGCTTATTCCACCCTTGAACTCTCAGAACTCACAAATTACAAGATCTACATTATGCCCGTGGGCGAATGAATGAACTCATTATGAAACGTGAGTGATTGGCCGTGCCGTTGAGTGAAGGTCTGCTTCGTTGTCGTGAAACTACGGTTTGAAATTGGAGCTTAATGACAATCATCATCGATCGCAAAGGCAGTGTGTGCTAAAAGACTCATCTTGATTGCCCCCACAATACATACTCAAGACTCAACAGTGAATGACAACCACCTCATCTGCAATTCCGCGCCAAAGGAGGAGGCTAAGCTCAGCATATAAGGCCAATCGGAAGGTTATTGCATTGTCAGCTAAAGGTAATCTCGCAAAATTCAAACCGTGCTTCAAGTTGTTGATCCATAACCCGCCTCTCCTCAAGAAAT
>KQ962390.1:78426-116526 GCA_001563735.1 Leucoagaricus sp. SymC.cos | reverse complement strand
TCATCAATAACGCATTTCCTCCTCAAGAACTCTACTGACCACTGGGGCTCGAGAAGTGCTTTATTACGATTGACTTCAGTTGCTTGGATCTCTCGGTAATAAGTTTCATGAAAATATCTACCCTTCCCGGCACTGCCCATTCCCCTGATACGAATACGACAGAAAATGATCATGACCCAGTCCTTTATCACACACGGACCCAACCCTTCAAGCCAAAATCCACCGAGTGGAAGGATTGTCAAGCCCTGAACAACTATGCATGGCTCGAGAAGTGCTTTATTACGATTGACTTCAGTTGCTTGGATCTCTCGATAATCAGCTTCATGAAAATATCTACCCTTCCCGGCACTGCACTGCCCATTCCCCTGATACGAATACGACAGAAAATGATCATGACCCAGTCCTTTATCACACACGGACCCAACCCTTCAAGCCAAAATCCACCGAGTGGAAGGATTGTCAAGCCCTGAACAACTATGCGGGTTTGCGGCCCTGACAAGTCAAAGAATTCGAGAGCACACTGCCTTCGTAGCGCGTTCAAACTAGTCGTGTTTCGTATTTTCTGTCATTCTTTCTGCACAAGCGTTTGCCAGGGGCGTGAATTGTTGGAGCGTGGTATGTGCCATAGGGGCTATGGTGGTGCTTGTTGTCAGGGCATTTGTGCGTCGATGAAGTTGAAGCGGAAGTGACTCGGATAACATGTTGCGCACGTCAAAATATCCAGTGTTCAGGATCACTGAAGTGTTACACTAGGAATGCGTTGGTAGCCGTTCTACTTCCTAGCAGGGCTCATAACTGAAGTTGGTATCTCAAAGTTATTGCTTAGTTACCATTGCGTTCTAGTGCAAATTCAGCGGGGGCCCCGGAAAAGCATGCAAGGAAGAACATGTACCTGTTTTTCTCCAACGAATATCAATCAGATAACCTGAACAGTAGAATGTGAAACAAAAAGTACCCTTAAAAACGCCCTCACAGTATGACGGACAACAACAAAAGGTTCGTCGAAGTGGAGGTGGGACTTGACATGGTCACTATGTTTTGTCTCGTCTTGAAAGACCTCGGTGGTAGATAAAAATCTGATTCTAGTAGGCGGTGGAGCCGGGAGTGTAATAAGCAAGTAATCACGAGACATGACTCACCGGTTTGCTATGTCAAGTTTCAGTAACCATCTTCTGAACATTCTGACATCGGAGGCAGGCAGGGAGATAGCGACACCGGCACAGGACGCGATGCAATATTTGCACGTTGACATGCGCTTGGCACGAACTGCTCATTGTAGGCTCCATTGGCGGTATTCTTGGCAGAGAATCAGAAATTGAAGAGATGACTATCCAGATCATTATCCATGAATAATTCGCGATTTCGGCGAACAAGGCCAGGGAATACATCATATTATTGTTTTTTTCTGCCTCAAACGAAGCCAAGACTGGCAACACATGCGCTCATTTAGATCAAAAATGAAGTTTCAGTTTGACAACGGATTTGGATATTCCAGGAGGTCAGAAGGAAAGGGACAGATCGACTTGATCTTCTCAGTAATTAGGGAAGTTGGGACGATCTACTTGCGTATAAAAGATCGTCAGCTTGAGCATCCGGACCAGCAGTTCAGTCCTCGCAGAACAACTACAACAACCACTACCACTTCTTCACAACAAACATGAAGTTTACTCAGACTTTCTTCGTTGTCTTCGCCCTCCTCGCTACCACCGCTGTAGCCGCTCCCAGCCCCAAACCTGAGACAGCCAACACCCAAGTGACTTGTGACCTCTTCTCGTGGTCACCATTCTCTGGCGCCTTGTGCGCTGCCCACTGCATCAAATTGCATCACAAGGGCGGATACTGCAATGACCGTACGTCCTGGCCTTTGGCTCTGCAAGTGCATTCATGCTGACAATAATACACCTCTAGAATCGGTCTGCACTTGCCGCGACTAAAGTTGCGATGATCGAGACGATAAGAACACATTGATGACTTGATTCGGATGAATGAATATAATATGTTGTTTATATGTATTTCGAAGGACTTGTGGCGATAGCGGAGTTGTTTGTATTCAGAAAACCCAGAAAACATGCTATGGTCCGGCTTGATATCATTGGAATCATCCGCACGACAACTATGATACGTACTAGCAGAGCTTTAAGAGTGGCGGCCGAAAATTGTGCCAGTCTTCTCATTTCGACCTGGGCACCAGTATCTTGGTGTAACGCAGCGGGAAGCGTGCGGTGATACATAGTAGCTCGTGTGCAAGCCCTAAACAAGAGACCATAATCTGTCCGTTGTCAGAAAATAATCGTTCCGTCCACAAGCCGTATGGAGGCCGCTCGTGATCAGAATCGCTATTCTATGTCAGAGCATAGAGGTCAAGTGGCGGCGTCAAAGTTCCGGCCATGAGTTGAGCTTGTAAGTTAGAATCGATCCAGGTCGGCCATTGGACAACTTAAAGCCGAGCGAAAGTAAGTACCATAAGGTATGACGGTGTGAAGGAATCTGGAAACATCGGCAGCAGGCAAATCATTTCTTGTCTCCGAGAGGTCTGTTAGAAGGACTTGCCAACAATACTGAACACAGAAATTTACAAGTGATCCCGGCTGTAATTACCGAGTTATGGCCAGGTTTCAGGCGAGTGCGACAATTGCTTCTGCGTATTAGTCCTTGGACACAGTATACACAAGACACAACAGCAGAGGCTCTTTGATGCCGTGGGAACCTTCAAGCACGTGGTGACAAAGATCAGTTTACCCTATTTGTGGATCGGCCGAGTGGTCGATTTCAATGCAGGCAGAGGCCGAACATACCGAGGGATCGATAACCATTAAACATGCTAGACGTTCCCTCATCCGCTTCCCCGCCTCCGGGTGACGTCTTGCTTTCAGACCACCAACATCATGGCTACCAAATCGTGAGACGACTTCTCTTTCCTACGCGCTTCGACTAACTTATAACGTGTTTTTCAGTTTCCGAATCATCGTTCTTTATGGTGATGGAATTGGTATGTCTCTCCACACTATCTAGCCGAAAGTCACGATTTTTGACTTTGATATATCTGGGACATTAAATCACAGGGCCCGAAGTTGTCACAGAAGCTGTGAAGGTTCTTGAAGCCGTCAACGCTCTCTGTCCTGATTTTGAGCTCAAACTTGAGCCTCATCTCTTTGGCGGCTGCGCGATTGACGCTGTAGGTGAACCTCTCCCAGCCTCGACGCTCAAGGCATGCCAGGAAGCTGATGCCATCCTCATGGGTACGTGTCACCATCCATCGAAAATTTCAATGCCATCCTCACACAGAGACACGCAGGTTCTATTGGAGGGCCGAAGTGGGGTGTCTCAGCTCCAGTACGTCCTGAACCAGGTCTCCTCACCCTCCGCAAAACACTCGGTCTCTATGCCAACATCCGACCTGCAAACCTTGCCTCCGAAGCCCTTCTCTCCTACTCCCCTCTCCGCCCCGACGTCGCACGTGACACCAACCTAGTTGTTGTCCGTGAGCTCATCGGCGGCGCTTACTTCGGCAAACGTAAAGAACAAAATGTTGAACCCGATCCAGAGGTTGCTTGGGACTCTATGATCTATTCCGTGGCTGAAGTACAGCGCATCACCCGGGTTGCAGCCCAGATCGCTTTGGCCGCTGATCCTCCTTTGGAGATTCATAGCGTAGACAAAGCTAACGTCCTTGCCAGCTCGAGATTATGGCGCAAGGTCGTTTCGGAGACTTTGGAGAAAGAGTATCCGCAAATCAAGTTCGATCATCAGCTTGTTGACTCAGCTGCAATGATTATCGTTGCTAGTCCCAAGAGATTGAACGGTGTTATCCTCACTGAAAACTTGTTCGGAGATATGTATGTTCTTTTATCTGTTCAGCTGCAATGATTATCGTTGCTAGTCCCAAGAGATTGAACGGTGTTATTCTCACTGAAAACTTATTCGGAGACATGTATGTTCTTTTATCTGTTTTTTTTTTCTATTGCGGATCACTCATCCGATGTGGTCAGCCTCTCGGATCAATCCAGTGTCATTCCAGGATCCCTTGGTCTTCTCCCTTCTGCTTCCCTTGCCGGCGCCCCTTCCTCTCCCTCTGCAGAAGACTTCAAGCCCACACCTGGCCTCTATGAGCCCATTCACGGTTCTGCTCCCGACATTGCCGGAAAGGGTATTGCCAACCCTATTGGCACAATTCTCAGTGCTGCTATGCTTCTCCGCTATTCCCTCGGTCTTGAAAAACCTGCCAAAGCAATTGAAGACGCTGTGCGCAAAGTTCTCGATCTACCTGAGCAGGGTGGATTGGGCCTTCGTACAGCTGATTTGGGTGGTAGTGTGCATACAGCCGAGGTTGGCGACAAGGTTATTGAAGAAGTAAGGAAGCTGCTATAGATCTCAAAAATACGAGGCGGCGTACGAGCGTAATTTAGAACAACATATAGATAGCACTCCAATGTAGAAAGCAAAGTAACCAACTGTGGGTATTTCGGAATGCAGAGCAAAAGAAAACGGAAAGCATATAGTGTAAGGAGCATAGGGAAGTCCAAGAGCAAAAGAAACGTCTGTCACTGTCCGATGGAACCAAGAAAAGTCTAAAAACCTAGATTTTTGGGAATCAATGTAACGGTGGCCTACTTCCTACCAAGCACGAGGCAGGTCCTGGAGGGAATATACACCTGTATAAATGTCATAAATACCAGCGAGATCCAACATTGGCGATCAGCGACTTACCTGTAACCAATTCTTCCTATTGTTCCACTCCGTAGGCGTGGTGAAATACGTGGAATCGCTCTTGACATTATCGAAACCACCAAACTGCTTCTCGTCACTGTTCAAGACAACCTTGTATTCTCCAGCCACGTCAACGCCGACGCGATAGTCCGTGTAACTATTCGTCGGGTGGAAGTTGAAAATGAACAACAGTCCAGCGCGTTCGAAAACGATCACCTTGTCACTTTCGTGTTTAAGGGAGACATAGGCCTGTGGGGCTTCAAGCCATCCGTACTTAGCTGCGACGTGGTTCATTGCTGAATCAAAGTTGTTCAGATATTTGTAGCGCAGGAGATGATCGTCTACGACGTTCCATTGACGACGGGCATGTTTGAAGGAATTACCATTGCCCTCTCTTGGGAAGTCGAGCCACTAAAGAACGACAAAGGGCTAAGTCGAATATTTGGTGAAACAAGTGAAATTCCTACCTCAGGGTGACCAAATTCATTGCCCTCAAAGTTGAGGTAACCTTCGCCGCCAAGGGTGTGGGTGATGAACCTGATCAACTTGTGTAGCGATAAGCCGCGTGCGATGATGGGCGTCATCGGAGTCAAATCGGACATATGTGTGTCTAGACGCCAAACGAAAAATTGTCAGCTTTATACCTGGACATTCACAGGAATTAACGTACACATTTCCTTGTCCATCAACCAGAACGCGATGGTTTTGTCACCAACCAAAGCCTGATCGTGACTCTCACAGTAGGTAATGCTCTTCTCTCCATGACGCCTGTTGGTCAAAGTGAATACAATGTTGCCCATGTCCCATTCATCGTCAGCCTTGTGCTTGAGGAGTTTGATCCAGGTATCAGGAATGGCCATAGATAGGCGGTAGTCGAAGCCGACGCCACCTTTGGATACGGGCAGACACAAGAACGGCATGCCAGAAACGTCTTCAGCAATTGTAATGATGCTTGGATGAAGCGTGTGCATCGCTTCATTAGCCTTCATGACAGTCAGCGAGTGATGCTAGATTTTGCTGGAGAGAGGCTTACTAGCATGAGATAAACAATGCCCTCCTCGTCAGTACTATCACCAAAATACTCGTGATATCCACCGGAGAAACCAGCGCCAATCCCATGGTGCTTATACATCATGCTTGTCACGCCGTCGAAGCGGAACCCATCAAACCCGTAGGTTTCGATCCAGTACCGCAGGTTGCTGAGCAAAAACCTGAGCACCTCATGGGAGCCGTAATTGAACAAGCGGCTGTCCCAGAGGTCGTGGCGGCCTTTGCCGCCTTCGTGGAAGTATAGGTGATCTGTGCCATCAAACTCATTGAGACCGTCAAGGACATTTTTGCAGGCATGAGAATGGACAATATCCAGCAAAACAGTGAGGCCGAGACCGTGAGCAGTATCAATGAGTTCCTTCAAGTCTTCAGGGGTTCCGTAACGGGAACTGGGAGCGAAGAAGCTCGTCACTTGATATCCAAATGCTGATGGGGCGTATAATCAGCGCACGTTCGGCCAGAATTTCATAACTAGGAATACTCACAGGCGTAGTACGCATGTTCCATAATAGCCATAATTTGAATTGCGTTGTAGCCGAGACTCTTGATTCTGGGCAGGATGTTTTGAGTAAACTCCTTGTATGTTCCCACCCGAAGTTCTGCGGTAGAAATACCGACGTGAGCCTCATAAATCCTTATGTTGGTAGGTTTAGGTGGGCGAGGATTTTTCAACTTGTATCGCTCTGGCTCGGGTGGATTCCAGAAGCGTGCATCGTAGACCGGAGAGACATCGAGGTCCTGAGTAACACGTTTGATCCAGGTTGGGAGGCGCTCAATGCGCTCGCCGTTCGGTAGAATCATTGATATCTTTTCTCATTTTGGTTAGTTAAAAGAAGCGCAAAAAAAGGTATTGATGCACTTTGATTTTGCTATCATGAGGAATGGCGCAATGTCCTGAAGGAAGGGGAGGTACCGTTATTTCCCAGATCCCGAAATCGTTGACAGTCATTGGGTGCGACTGCCTATTCCACTCGTCTGCTCTACTTAGCAAGACCCGGGCGGTGTAAGCTGTATCACTCACTAAAGTCTCCGATGAGGTAGGCTTCCTTCGCGTTCGGTGCCCATTCTCTGTAAACAACCTCGTTATTAGGCCCAACATTGAACCCAAACCTCTCATATCCACGCGTGAACTTATCCCAGCCACCTTCATGCAACTCAAAGGCATCTTTCCACCTTCTAAAGCTGTTATACCGTTGTATGATAGCGGGGATGTGAGGACGAAGGTAGCCGTCGATTTTCAAAACGACTTTTGGGTCCAGCGGAGGAGTGGGCATGGTTGGGGCTGAGGAGAAAGGGTGGTCCCTTGAAATTTTGGTCACACTCACGGTTTAGGGGGCTTTCCTGCGAGATAGAGAAGTGACGTAATCGATGATTTGCACTGTGACCAGGGCACTTGCCGAGGATTCCAACCCTGGTTTATTCCTGTTGATAAGTCGATCACCGTCGACACGGACGCCAACGCCGAGATCAGGCTCTATGCACGTGGTGGCTGCGAAGGTTAATGCATATGCAAACTCCGGTGTGGGTTAGTCTCCCGTAGTCAGACTCTTGTGTTCTCTGATGGAGAAACACTTAGCAAGTCTCATTGGCTGAAGTGGAAACTAAATGGCATCGAGGTATTAAGTATCCAGATATGCATCTTGTGTACCGAGTCCAAGCTCGCGGTAGTTGCGAGGTTAGAAACCAATAATAATCTGTGACCAGGGCACTTGCCGAGGATTCCAACCCTGGTTTATTCCTGTTGATAAGTCGATCACCGTCGACACGGACGCCAACGCCGAGATCAGGCTCTATGCACGTGGTGGCTGCGAAGGTTAATGCATATGCAAACTCCGGTGTGGGTTAGTCTCCCGTAGTCAGACTCTTGTGTTCTCTGATGGAGAAACACTTAGCAAGTCTCATTGGCTGAAGTGGAAACTAAATGGCATCGAGGTATTAAGTATCCAGAAATGCATCTTGTGTACCGAGTCCAAGCTCGCGGTAGTTGCGAGAGGTTAGAAACCAATAACAATTCTAGTTTCTCTGTGGTTTACAGCGACACCCAGACACGCACCACGTAAATGACCAGCTATAAGATGCGGACCCGCAAATAAAGCAGGGTCCAGCAGAGGTTCTCTTTCCATGCCTCGTTCGAAAAACATTTGATAAGGAGTCGTTGAGGTGAAATTGAGAACTGATACGAGACCTCGAAGATTTCATATAACGAAACGACCTGCAATCGCTGGCTCGGCGGCGGTGTACAACACAGCCAGACCGTTCAAATTTCCCTTGTGGTCCAGTTTCTCTACATGTGGATGCATATTTTGAAGTAGAATTTAAACATAGCGGGTGGATGTCTGCTTAACTCATTATGCAGCAAAAAACCTTCAAGGGCGCCACAGTGTTGTTTGTGGGATACTTTGATTTTTGTTTCTTTATTAAAAAAAAGACAGGTGAGGCATTTGTAGTTCAAGTACTTCGCTCGGTGGCCTCCTGTGTACGCAGAATAGCCTCTGATCATGGGTGCAGCGATTTCTGCGCAGAAGTTTGAGCAGTCCAGGAGGACGCGTCGTTTACCCTGGTGGGATGGACGTGACCGTCGCCACGGCCAACAGCGCCAAATACAGCATGACATCAACATACACTTTGTTGCCTGGCCAATCAGCTTTGATGCCGAATTCGGTTAAGGTTGATGCACTTACAGTGGGGGGGGGAATACAAGGTGCGCATTGTACTCCTCTCAGCTTGACCTCGACATGGTAATTTACCTACATCCTTGTTCGTCACATTGACAACAGTAACAACAAACCTTAACTAACGGAAAACCTTATAACTTCGCGTGGCTGCGCTTCACGTTCTCCTCGTGGAGTTCTTTCTCAAGATCCATCAAACTGTGAGTTGTTACAGACCCAGAGCTCAACCAAGGGACGTCCTCACATCTCTGTTTTCTATTCTCCAGCTCCGTCAAGATACATCAAACAGAAGGTGAATATACTCACTAATTTATCTTGAGAAACACGTCTAATTCCAACGTGGGTGCCACCTCGACCGATGAACGTGACGAAACTAAAATGACCGTTCATCTAACCAGAATGGTTTCACCATCTCCATCACTACATAAATCTCAACCCAGCAACCTCCGAGTATGTTCCCAGTGCGACGGTCCAATGCGAGGTCACACTCGTGTAGACCGCAAATACGTCTGTCCACCTCGAGAGAAGCTCAACGAAACACTCCAACTCCTTTGGGAAGAGGGCCACCGAGATTTTGTCCTCCAAATTGCCAACAAACTTCGAATATCATTCTCACCTCTCCGAACGCCACCTTCCACACCAGCACCTTCACTCGCTGAACGAATACGACAACGTAAACCAACACCCGCAGACCTTCCTGATCGACTAGACGAAGAAGAGCGGAAACCCAAGATCGAAGGTTCAATTTCATCCGTGACGAGCGGTTTGCGTCGAATGATCAGCACCGTGATCGAAAACCGGGCCAATCCTCCACAGTCACCTTCTCTTTCCTCCGAAGACTCCTCCATCCCCGACACTCCCTCCGAAACCCTCCCTGCTGTTGGTCCATGGAACGCACAACATCTCCAAGACTGGAGTTCTCCAGCCGCACCAGACGACATGCCATTAAGCGAGAGAGGTTCCTTGGTTCCTACACTCCTGATAGGCTCAGATGGCCAAACGATCCGGGAAGGATCTCGTGCAGAAGCCCATTTCCGCGCTCAAGCCGCTCTTGAAGCTCGACTAAGACGACAACAAGAACAACTAGATGCCCTCCGAATACCACGCGCACCTGCAAGCGATAACAGTCAAGGTCTATCGGTTATACCATACGATGACAACAATGATCGTGATTATGAAGGGAGTGGGTTCCATCGAGTCCTTCGCTCTGTCATGGCCAGTCCAGCAATCGTGGCTATACCTGTACGACATGAGGATGTACCTCGCGTTCAGGAAACCGCAGCTCGTCAAGGTCTTCACACATCCGTCCTCGAGGTCATTCCTAAAACACCAAAAGGGACTTCAAGAGCGTTACCTCAGATGCTACGGAACGCTCTCGTCAAACGGAGTGCTTCTATGAGTAGCATTAGCAGTGCGGAGGATGATCGACCGATTGTCGTTATCGGCCGCGATTTAGCCATGACTCGACGATATGTTGAGATGGCTCAGCGTGGTGTTATGCCTGGGACGGTTTCTGTAGATCAGGATTTGCTCCATGCACCACGTATGATCACGATGGCTCAGCTTATAACCGTTTCATTTTTCACTGTCATCCTCGCCTGGGGGATTTTCTACTTTTTTCTGCTGTGATCCATCCGGTTTCTTTCTTCTTCACCTTTTTCTCACCTCTCTCTGATGTCATATCTCTCTCCAAACCCAATCTCTGGCAATCGGACTTCAGGCATTATTTTGTGTTCATATATCAACTCCATCTCGCCCTTCCTCCGGAATGATAGTTTTCTCACGTTTTACCCATTCATATCCACTGTACATAACGTCCTTTCTTCTCTTCTCCCTCCGTGAATCCCACTATCATGACCCACGAAATTCTCTTTTCACCTCTTTCCTTTTTTCCCTCGTGGACGTTGTGATGGTTTACCCCCTATATCCGCCTATCGTAGTCGCTCCCTGTGTGCAGTGCTTTTGTTGCTGTTGTTGTCATCGAGAAACTCCTTTTTGAACAAATGTTTATTTACTCTTTATCTTCTTCAGTTATTTGCTGTTGTCTTTTTTTTTTTCTTTTCTTTTTCTTCTCGTCTTTTTTCTCTCTGTCTCTTGTCTCTCTATCCAGGTACCTTGCCCCCCTCGTCACTCCTCTCTCTACGCTCTGCTGTCGATTTATGAGTCCACGTTCTATGTCTCGTCTCTCTTTTCTCTACGATATGACGTATATGCCTATGTCGATTTTGTTTGCAGTTGGGTACTCAATGTTCTGTTGCAATAGTAATCCATTTCTCAATTCTTTTCTCTTCAATTCTCTTTTTGAACAAAGATGTATATTACACTGGATTGTCTCCTAAAATTAGATCCTACACGGGTTGCGGGAATGTCAATAAATGTTCACTCTCCACTCCAATCGTAAAACAATAAAAAACGTCCTAATAACAATAGTTCCTATACGCAAATGACAGCCAAGATAAACAAATCACAAACAGTACTACCATGCATCATGTCGCGTCGTAAGACTCGTCACAGGAAGCAGAGAAAAGTCAGAGCAAGTATACTTCATATCAGACATTAAGCATCCTCTCCAAAACATGACACTCTACACGGCCCACTCATCCAGATACCCGTACCCACCACTACCAACTCTCCCACCCCAACTTCTCCCAATCCTATCCTCCATCCTCTCATCTTGCCTCGTAGCATACGCCAATCCAGTACCACCCAACCCCGCACTAGGATTCAACCCAAACCAAGTCGCAAACCATCCAAAACCATCTTCCTCACTCGCACCATCATTAACACCTCTTTCCCTTTCGTTTACCCTTATCCCTAAACTTTTCCGGTCGAGAACTGATATGAGCCTCTGGTAATTCCGCAAAGCTTATCCGCTTTGGTGTTGATCGTCCTGAACTTGTTGCACTCTGAAGACCAGCTGCTATTCTCTCTGGGATAGTAAGCATTTCGCCTGTTGTTGTTGTGATAGTGTTGGTGGACGAAGAAGGGAAAGTGGTGGTTGTGAATGAAGGTGTTGTTATGGCTGAAGGTGTTGTTGGTCTGGATCCCTTCATCGCACTTTGTCGTGGCGGTGACGGTGGTCGAGTAGATGAATGGTGTAGTTTCTTTGTCAGCATCCTCGATATCGATGCGGTCGCAGTGGATGTTCCGGAGACTGGTGTTGGTGCCGGTGTTACTGGCATAAAGGTACGACCTTTCCTTGAAGTTTCGGTGGATTTAGATTCTTCAGGTTGTTCGTCCAGGATTTTACGAAGAGAAGAGATAGTCTGCTTCGCCACACAACCATCAGAAGATGAGGAAGATTCTTCTGCAGGAGGTGTCATGGGTCGATGTTGATGAGAAAGCGGTGATATGGTATTTGTGAGGGTGTGCGAGCGTGAACTCTCGGGCGACCGTCGAGGTGATGGTTGAGGAGATGACCTGCGTCGACCTCGCTCAGAGCTTCCAGCGCTAGAATTCCTTCGTTGAACAGTGAAGGAAGACGTGAACGACGAGCAAGGCGTTCCATTGGCGGAATTGGAAGGACGTTTGATGACGAAGGATGCAAGTTTGGTGTATGCAGGTGTCGAGGATAATGGAAGTGGCGTATCGGTAACAACTGGCAATGCAGGAGGCGAATGTAAACTCGTTGAGGAAGAATTCCATTCTGCGTTTGGGTAGATTGTATTGTTTGAACGTATCCCGAGAGTGGAGGGCAACGTCACAAAGGCTGAGTCGGTGCCAGATTCGATGTATTGTGTCAGAGCACGGGGTGGAGGGGCTATGAGATCCTCTCTTGTCCGATGGGACAATCGTAACCGAGCTTGGCCCGATGGCTCTGAAGCGTCCGCGGCTGCACGTAGATCCAGTGAAGGTCTTGAACGTGGTCTACGATGCAGAGGTGATGGTGCTGCTGGTAGACTGCTGCTAAGTCCCGCCTCCAAGTTGGACGAGCGCATATGTCGGCTCCAGTCCTCCTTGGTCCGAATATTAACACCTTGTGCCACATCCGCTCCATTCCCCTCTGCCCTGTCCTCGGTCAAGTTGACCGACTCTCCAAAAAGACTGTTCACCCTCTTTGTAATCTCCTCCAAATCATCCAGCCACGGAGGTTGGGAATCCCGCTTGCCCTTGATCTTCGCAGACAAGTTCACAGCTCTCGCCTCCAAAGTCGTGTCCGCAGGCGAATCGCAAGCCAGCACAGTAGACAGACTCGACTGCGTTGTCATAGAGCTCTGCAACAACGTGTTGGACATCTCTAGTGCGTGTACACTACGTTCCAGAAGTGCGTCGAGGTAAGGGTCTACTGGACTTCTGTCGTTGGGCGTAAGCGTCGGAACTGAATATTTTCGTTTATGCTGGTAGAACCGTTGTTTCCGACGTGGCGAAATAGTAGTTACTGCGGTATGAGGAGTGCGTGGAAGGGTCGAGGTTCCGGCTGGAAGGGGGTGAACGAAAAAGGTATTTCGATGGTTCTCAGAGTCTGTGTCCTCGTCCGCTTCTTCCGCGCTGTCCGGATAGTCTGGAGGCTTGTCTGACGGTACGTCGTCCTCAACTGATGTGTCCTGCGAATGCTGGTGCCAAGAATGTACACCTGCCAATAATGCTTGTTGATACTCTGGTAAAGTAGCAGTGGTGTCTGTTGAAAGATGGAGAGCAGAGACGCGTCTGCGGTGAGTGCGGCGGTGTGTAGAAGAGGTTGATTTGGCGAGCATGGTTGGAAGATATTTAGACGAGAGCGCTTCGAAAGCGCTGCCGTCGAGAAAGTCGACGAGTCAGAGGAAGACTGGTGTTGGGTAAATGAGGTCAAGTGTTTGATTGACCGCGTGGCGTCCTTTCACTCAATTAGTAAGTTTGTGCCCTTGTTTGTGCCATTCGCGATAAGCACTAGATCTCTATCATATAGTACACATAATACAAAATTTGCTGTTTCTCCACAACAATAAGTCGTTATCAATCACATACAGCCCGTTTATCAAAGTGACCGGGACGGCGTTCTTTGTCTCTCGAGTTCAGGTGGTTCCTGAAGAAAAGTTTAAAAGCCGGTTCTTCGGCTCTTCGAAAAACTAGAGCTTGCCTTGATCTCGACAATTCAACCAGCGACAGGCTGACCATCATACGGTCCAGCAACTGATTCAAAGTACCTCATTATCAATGTTGTCTTCAAGGTTTGGAAGGGCCAGTAGAATTGCGGTGCAGTCCATAAGAATAGTCTGCCATATCGAGCTCCGACGTTCTCGTAGTCCTCTGTCAATAGCATTTCAACAGCAATGACTCAGTTAGGCAGACGCTCAGGAAAGCTAGATAACATACGCTTCAGTTCTCCTCGAAGATCAAGCCATGTATTTGTGACGTCTGTGATTATGCCACCTACTCCCCATCTCACGGCCTAAAAATAAATCATCAAGGACCAATGAACAAAGATCAGGGTTCACCAGGGAAACATAAATATAAACGCGCCTCCATCATATGAGCAGGGTCATTAACCGTCCAAACTAGCAGATACTTTCCGGCTTTCAAACAATCTTCTCTAAATCTGGAGAACAGGTGAATTTGTCGTCCTGGGATACCGATACTGAAACTACCCACTTCTGACCCTCTGATGAAGTGAGAGAGGGGAACCAGACAGAAAACGCATCACAATGATTCCAGAAATGCTTTCTCGCTATATGCGTGCTGAACCCGATAAACGATCTTCGACAATACGGCAAGAGTTTCTTCGCTGGTTCAATGAACTTTGGATGCCAGAGGCCCAGAAGGATCCTTGGCGCGAGTGATGTCTCCCAAGCCGGCTGAGAGGTAATGACATCGCTCAATAACTTGAAGACCTTCTCTGGATCGTTATGGACTTTGACGTCTATGTTGAACTTGACGTGATGGTTCTCCGGCTGAAACTGAGGTGAGCCTATCGAAGATCTCGGCGACAAAGACAACATACCCTCATGAGCAGCTCAACCGTTTCAGTGAAAGTCGGGATCGGCTGTACTGGTTCCTTAATAGTACGAACATGCTGCATCCCATCCTCTCCAAACCAATTCCGTTCCTTAATTCGACCTGGTAAAACTTATGCATCACCACAAAACGCTCCCATCACTCTAAAATCTCTCACCTGTCGAACTCGTAGTCCTCACAAGGTCTACCAACTCCAGTTTAGTCCCCACTTCTCGGAACCGAAATACCACGAACGAAAAAAGAAAAAAAAACCACGACGAACCTGGATCATGAAACATGAGAACAACTCCGTCTGCCGAAACATGCACATCTGATATGACACCCAAGCGAAGCGCAAGCATCCACAACAAAGGGTTATACATCAGCAATGAGCCTCATAAACACTCGCGCTACACCAAACTCACCACTCTCAATGCCATCGGCACCATCACGTATAGCAGCTTCGAAACTCGCAAGTGTATTTTCTGGGAATCGTGCCGAGGCCTAGGCATTGGTGTAAAGTGGAGTTAGCATGAGAGATTTGTGACGAGGGTGGTTAATCAACGTACTCCACGATGACCCCAACAATCTATGAGACCCGTCCGTAATTTTTCGTCAGCCACGGCTGAGGGAGGAAGTATGAGACACAGCGTACCTGGTAATGCACGACCTGATGGACCATTCGCCACAACACTCTTGCTCTCTGGGACTTGTTCTTCTCTCGTACTATCAGGCGACATTGTGACGTAATTTCAAATTTCGGGCTTGTTGGGATCAACTTGGGAAAAGTGGGGAAAGGAGGAAGAGTTGGGCAGACTGAACGGGCCAGACCGGCACTCTTTATAGACAGTCAGCAATCCCAGCCCAAGTATTAGGATACGTCAAGAACCGAACACAAAAAGAAGCCGAGAGCTTCTCTTGAGTGGGATCGGTGTTCCTTGATTCCTTGAGCACATCAATGCAGCAATCACTTTTTGACAGACGGGTCCATGTGTACTACGTAGTACTGTTGCCGAGATTCCTGCCGATTCCCGAGGAACCCGCCACAGCGGGAGAGTGGTATGTTGTGTGTCAGTGTGGATTTGTAGAGTCAACTTTTGTTTGTTTCTTCAAATTTGTGCATGAACGTTTTCCCTCATTCGTCGAGGTCAAAAATCATTGTGATTTTTTCAAGTCTCCAAAGCTCCAATTTTGGGTACGACAGATAAGAGCGCTGTAGACACAGCGGCGAGTTATGCTCTGCATAAGCTCAACCTCGGGAAATGACGAAACACGTTGGAAGAAGGTATAAATTGGGAATGGACGAGATAGATTGATTACCAGAATAGGTTGCACACACGGTCGGCAAGCTGCGCAATCGCGACAAACGTGCCTGCCACGTGCTGAGATGATTAGCCCCTATTGGACCCTCAATAGCTCTGCTTGACGACAGCCAATCACATTGACGAACATGAGTCTATGTATTGAGTATGAAATGAAATATAGAACTTAAACCAGAAAGTAAAACAATCTCTATGTGTCATGATAACAATCGTAAGGCAGTCAAGTAGGATTCTTAGGGAATAAAACTCCAGTATTTAGAGGAGAGAGGAGGAAAGACATGGAAACAAGTGGTAGCACGATGTCAGAAATCCACCAATCTAAACCTTCAATTCCACGATAGAACTCGAGGTCAAGAAATCATCAAAAGGTCCCGCAACACGTTCGAGAGCAAGTTGATCCACACGTCTTTGGAGCATAAGGATTGGCGAGAAGAACTGAGGTGTCCACAAGAAAAGTCTTCCATACTGAGATCCGATCTTCTCATAATCGTCTGTCGAATAAACACAGATTAGCAATGTGTGCGGTGATGAATGTGTCATGATACACGTCACCGGGAACGTGCGAGAGATACTAGAGAAGTGGGATAACTTACTCTGTAATGCTGCACGAAGATCTAACCATGTCTTCGTCACATCAGTGATGATAGCGCTTACACCCCACCTAACAGCCTATTTATACATCACAAACTCGGAATTAGCCCTACGTTCTGCAGGAGAAGTCGAAAAGCTGACGAACCTCCATCATATGCGCAGGTTCATTTACTGTCCAAACCATGATGGTCTTCCCAGCAACCTTACACTCTTCTCTAAATCTGGATAGATCCATCAGATTAGTCAAACAGGCCATGGGAATCAGCAACGGGAGAAAACGGACTTTTGACCGTCAGCGGTGGTGAGAGCGGCAAAAGCAATTGAGAAGGCATGACAGTCGTTCCAGAAGTATTTCCTGGCTATCATCGTACTATTTCCAATATACGACCGGCGGCAATAGGGTAATCGGTTTTTCGCGTAAGTCAAAAACCGAGGATGCCAGAGGCCGAGAAGGATGCGAGGGGCAAGGGTAGTCTCCCATGAGGGTTGGGCGGTGATAATGTCATTCATGAGTTTGAAGAGCCTATCTGCGTCGTTTTGGACCTTGACATCCACATTGAACTTGACATGGTGGTTTTCAGGCTATTGGGAAAACCAACGTGACGTGAATAAACACGTTGCTATCGAGCTGAGCGCGGCACGAACCTTCATCAATAATTCAATGGTTGCTTTGAAAGTCGGGATAGCTTGCTTTGGTGATTTGATGGTCCGAACGTGCTGCATTCCCTTCTCTCCATACCAAGTTCGTTCCTTGATTTGACCTGCAACCGACGGGAAAGGAAGCACTCGTGAGCCCCTTGACCACCGGAACTCGGGTGATCCAAGACAAATGGAGATTGTGAACATTACCTCTGGAGTCTGTCGTCCTGTCCAAAGCTGCAAGCGATGATTCCCGGGGTCGGCATTCATAACCTCAACGCGAAAGAAGAGAGGGGTGCATACCTGGATCATGGAACATCAAAACGACATCATCTGCTGACACGTGTACGTCTGCGCTGGATGGTTACGCGTCGCGACAAGGTAATGTCATGCTACAATACCGCTCTCGATGCCCTCCGCGCCGTCGCGTATGGCGGCCTCGAAGCTTGCGAGAGTATTCTCTGGGAATCGTGAAGAAGCCTATCAACCGTAGCAGAAGAACGTGATGTATTAGCTGATATGTTGTTGGCAAGAGATGGGGGTTTTCCACGTACTCCGCGGTGGCCCCAGCAGTCTGTTTGATGGGGTGTGTAAATAACGTGGCGACGAAAAGAGAGAAGGGAGAGACAATAGACTGACCTGGAAGGACACGAGAGATGGGTGCAGCGGCGGCTTGCATCCTTCTTGAGAACATGATAACAATGGGACGAAGCTCGGGTTTGAAGTGGGGAAAAAGAAGTGAGGAAGAACGAGAAGTAGATGAGAGCCGGAAATTTATAGTCCGAGTCAACATAATCAACATAATCAATCCAGGATCCCGGTAAGTGGGAGAAAGACAGATCCGCAACGCATGCGTTATGGCGATTTCCTACCAAGGGTTGCCGAGAAATTTTCGAAGGGTCGACAGTGGCAGAAACGTTCCTTGGTACTTGCTTTTTCTGGCGAAGATGACTTCATGCGGACGCCTCGGCTGGAGTCGAAATCGAGTCGAATCGTGGAGTTCCTGATTGAACCCCCGTGTTTCAATGAAGTCCAACCCTAACTTCAAAACACAACTATCCATTTTCGGGCAACGGCAATTTTGATTTTTGGTCAAGTTAGTTCCGACCCTGGAGAAAATTTCCTTATTCGGTTGTCACCTGCCAAGGATATCCGTTCTCGAAATTTTGGATTGAGTATTCTTGAATTTCTTCAGGCCCCTGGGACACCCAGTTTCATCAGACAAATAAATAAAAAAAGAAGTTCAGGGTAAATCAAGATAGCTTCCGCGACGATCGAAGAACGAGGCTTTGCAAACGTGTGTCCCAACTGAGCGCCATGAAATTGCTCGGTGGTTCCAACAAAAAATAGCCTATTCTCTGCGCTAGTGGTTGCGCACATGCGTCCCCGGGTGCATGCAGCACAAGTCACTAATGGCGTCAGCGGCTCCTCAGAGCAGATATCATGTCCTATCAACAAGAAAGTTAGATAAGTATGGGTTTTATGGAAATCGGATAAGGAGAAAGGGGAACCGAGAACCCAACACGTCGATCTTGTAAACCATGATGACAGTGTGAAAGAGTAATGTGCTCTTGAGCACTTAATCCAAGCCAAACCTTGTCCAGATGCGAAACACCGAGCGAGAAGCTCACATTCCCAAAACATCTGGCAGTCATACGTAAATTACTCATATTATATCCGGACCTCCACAGATTTCTCGACGTTGGGGTGACAAGATTGAGCCCCATGACCCGCCACCGCAGGTCATTGAATTAATGCCATCCTTCTCCTACTTCCTCTCTGGTCGATCAACCATAACCATGTCTTCTTCCTCCGTTTCACCGCCAGTTTCACTTCCGGCTACCGATTTCCACAGCTGCGAGGAGGTCGCAAAAGATGATAAGGATGCGGAGGAACCCTGAGGGCCGTCTAACTGTGGACCATCAGCATCAGACGTTGTTGATGGGGTAGATGGGTTGATCGCGATACTGGCGCCGGAGAAAGCATGTTGATCCTTCTCTGACACACCTACCGACGATGGTTTCTCCTTTCTTTCAGTGATTGCTGGCTTTCGGGCATGAACAGAGATCTCGCGTAACGCCTCGAGCATCTGACCGCGCACAAGGTCCATCAAGCCGTTAATATCAGCCGTTGTAAGTCCTTCTGTCGAAACCGGAGGCAAAACTGGGGGCACAAAAATTAAAAGAAAGAGTCAGACGACCAGTAAAAAGGAAGCAGGGTTTGCAAAGGGTTCAGATTGAATAGGTACGTACCTCGGACCTTGATCACACCAGAGCCAAAGTACCCTTTCCGGTAGATATGCCAATAGTTCTCAGCTACCACAGGGACGATCGGAATGCCTGCTTGAACAGCCATGTGGAAGCCACCCTTCTTAAAAGGTAGCAGGTCTGCCTCAGGTCCGAGATGCCGCGTACCCTCAGGAAATATGAAGAGCGAGAACTTTAAGCGCTTCATCAAGTCAGTCGCAACCTTCAGCGACCGTATAGCCTTTTCGTTGTTACCTCGGTCGATGAATACCGCTCCAGAAAGCATCATAAAGGGGCCGACGGGAGAGAACTGGAGCTCTTTCTTGGCCATCATCGCAGTCGCTTTCGGCATCACCCTATCGAAAGTGGAAATCAGTCAAAACTTCCTATGTTTTCGTGGTTAACGCACTTTCCAACGACTACCATGTCCACTATACTCTGATGATTACACATTATGATTGCGGGTCTATTCTGCAAATGCTCTTCCCCCTCCAGTTCAACCCTGATATTCATGAAACGCCAAATGAGAGCATGGAACATGCGAGCGACATAGAAGTTAACGTCATGTGGGTGGCCGAGCGCGGCCATTGTCGTCGCGGTGACAATGCTCGCAGTAGCGACACTCGCAAGAGTCCCCAGGTAGACGAACATGCGAGTGTAATAGTGTCCTTTCGGCGAAGCAGCCGATACCGAACCGAGAAGAATAACGGGTAGTGAGAGGTATGCCAAGGGTCTGAAAATGCTTGAAAAAAGTCCCATGTTCTATGTGAGGGGTATTATATGGTATTAGTAGAAAGAAAGAGTTGGAGGAAGAGAGGGAGAGTGGGAGGTGGTGGTAGTGATGAGAAGGATCAAATCCCAATCAGCTGCAAACGCGTGCCTCTGACCTCACGCCTTCTGCCTTCTTCCCTTTTCTATCCCCTCCGGTCATGATCCCAGAAAATAGTTCTAATTCTGTTCCTCGCGGTACTACAACTCCATTTGCACGCGCACAGAGCTAAAGCTTCTTCAGGGAGGATACAGACCGCAAAGCCACTCGCAGCTAGCGCTAGCACGAGCTTGAGTGTACCGACAGCCTCATCGCGTGCCAATGCTTCATTACCCGAAAAGCGTGCAACCAGTGGCGTCAAGGCCTCTGCTTCGTCCAATGCTTTGAGTGCGACACCAAAGACTAGTGCGTTGCCACGTCAAACTGGTGTGCAAAAGCAAACAGTCACTTCTTCAGCAAAGCCGAGAAGCCAATCCTTGAAAACAACCTTGAAGGAGCCACTCAAGAAGCCCACAACAACGGAAACCACAACGGTCCTGGTAGGCTGCAAATGATCTATCCGAGACTGACTTGTGTCCGACCAAGTCTTCCTTACAGGAAACCAATACTCCGCCTGAGGAACCCACGCACAAAAAGGAGGAATTTCTTGTTGCGTCAGATACCTCCAATGACAACGTCTCTGTGGCCCCTGTCTCCGAACCCTTGGAGAACGTAGACCCCAAAGATGCAGCCAGTTCTTCTGCCCTTCCACCATCAGTCGATCCTCTTCAAGTGGCAGCTCAGACCTATCCTTGGCTTTACATGAGTTCAAAATTGGATGCCTGTTTTGCCGAAGCAGAAAAGACGGCCACAGTACGTTCCTTCGTTGTTGTCCCTCGCCCTTCTTGCTTATTCATTCTCTCCGCAGAAAGAACTTGATAAGTTAGAGAAGGAAGTCACTCAAGGCGAAGCAGAGCTCGCAGATGAGAGACTCCAATACGAGAATGAACGATTGATCGAGTTCTGCGATGAACTTGGTTCAGATACTGTACGTCTTTTGGATCTGGCTATTAAAACTTCATATTAATTTCGTCGTGTCTCTAGTTCGCCAAAGAGGCTCCAGCAATCATGCAATCTTTCATCTCATTCGGCGAAGCATGCGAACGGGTTGAACAAGAAGTGATGCAAGCGGTATCTGCTATCCCTAGCCTCGAGTCCGAAGAACCTCTACGGGTCTATCACGCCATAATGGACAACCTGGATGAACTACAAGAGCAAGCTTCTGACTTGGAATCATCCATCTTACGTCTGACCGAATCTACCTCGCCCTCCTCCACTCCCACCTCCGCTTCATCCAGCTCAAAGACTCTTCCGACACCTGACACCGAAAAGGAAGGAAAGGGCGTCGACGGAGACGATCAAGACAAAGAGAAGGAAGTAAAGCCCAAAGAAGATGCCAGCTCTGCGCGTACACAAATCATCGGAGTCTTTGCGGCTTGTCTTCCAGTCCTGCGCGCTCGTATAGCGAATCTGTCTACGGCTCAAGAACTCATTGATAGTGCCCAAGAAAACTTTAGCTTGGCCTTACGCATGGAAAGCATGGGTATTTATTAGAGCACCGAAGATGTTACCAGCCTGATACACCACCTCTCACTCGTAATGATTTCGCGACTCGGATCTGGCGAAATCCGGAACGTATGTATATACCCGGTGTTCATGGATATACTTAACATGTCCCATCCAATGATTCCCAAGCTTGTGTGACCGAAATATACCTCTCCAGTCTCATCGAAAAGCTTTACATGTACTACAGAGGATCTTAGGTTTCGTCAACTAGTGCAACTCTCCTCAGCGGGTTGGATGAGAAACCATTTAGTTGGGAGACGAACTGGTGTCGGTAGCTCGGGCCGTCGGTCCGCCCCTGATAGCTATGTAAGGCGGTACCGGAATGATATATGCTCTCAACTTCTCAAATGTGATAAAACCGGATCCTCCAACCGTTTCTCTCACCCCCGATCCCTCTTCGAGTCACCAAGCTGATATGCCCAATATTCCGGAATTCACTCTCAATGATGGCACGAAAGTGCCAGTTGTTGGTTTGGGGCAAGGAATCCAATCTCTCAGAGGAAATAGCATCTGGCTGATAACTGGATGGTGAAGGTGTTGGATGGGAAGTCCAGGTGGTGGTCAACGTGTAAACGAAATGTGCGCGAAGGCACTGAAGGTTTGCTTCAATGAGCTGTCGATCAAACTGCGCTCACGTTAATTCGTGAAATCTAGACTGGTTATAGGTACTTTGACACCGTGAGTTCTGGCTACCGTAAGAACCCCTGTTGATCAGATGCACTGACGACCCCCGAAATTTAGGCTGCTGGGTATGGTGAGCTATAACCATCCTTCCTTCACTACGGAGTATCCACTTGATATCATGTTAACAGGGTTCTTGCAGGTAACGAGAAAGGAGTAGGAGAAGCCATACGCGCTTCTGGAATCCCAAGGAAGGAGCTCTATATCACCACCAAGCTCGCGTATGTCCTTTTCTAGCACAATGACCTATGGCGCATAGAGTTGATATGATTTGGCGTGTAGGAATTCAGACCACCACCGTGTTCGTGAAGCATTCGAGAAATCGCTCCAAGAGCTCGACTGCGAATACATTGACCTGTATTTGTTACATTGGCCTCAAGGTTCCCACTCCGGTGCACCTTAATTTCCCGCTTGCTATCCATAGACCATCATCTGATTTCAGGTCGAAATTCTAGAGCAAGGTGCAGCAGCTGGCAACGCTTCCTTCACGCGTATCATTAAACCAACAGAATCACCTACATTCATCGAAGTGTATAAAGAAATGGAGAAACTTCTTCAGATAGGCAAAGTCAAATCCATCGGCGTATCCAATTTCTCCATCAAAACACTCGAAGAGCTACTTCTTCATGTCAAAGTCGTCCCGGCCGTGAACCAAGTCGAGGCGCATCCCTGTCTTCCTCAAAGCGAGCTTAAGGAGTATTCTGATAAGAAGGGCATTTTGACCGTTGCCTATTCGCCACTTGGTATGACCCGTTAAAAGTCAGATTTGGTTCATTGAGCTGATATTATGTTATGAAACGAAAGGTCGCTCGTCTACTTTCTTTGAGCACGAGGGTATCAAGGCTATCGCTGGCAAGAATCAGGCTACGGTGGCTCAGGTTATCCTTAGCTGGGCTATTCAGAGGGGCACGGTTGTCATTCCGAAGAGTGAAAATGAACAGAGGTTGAAGGATAACATCACGGTGCTTGTGCCTGGTCGTCATTTGTTGACGATCAATACTGACGCCATATTCTCCTGCAGCTCATCACTCTTTCTCTGGAAGATCTCAAGGCCATTGATGAGGTTCACAAGGAGCCCGGAATGCACAAATCCTTGCTCCTTTACCACTCTCCCAATGGCGGGGCCCTCGGTTGGACCTATGAAGAATTGGGTTGGAATATGTCGCCTGGTGGTATCGTGAAGAGCGCGTAATCGTGCAAGTGAAAATCACAAGATAGGTTTTTATTTGCAAATCGACACATGCTAGATATCAGAAGGTTGAAAATTTCAGTATTTGCACATATATAGGTAGATATTTGAACCAACTTAAGTGTCTTGTAAATCAGATGAGAAAGGTTTTTCCCTTCTACCGATATCCTTGCATGCCTTTCTATGAGCCTTCCGGCCCGCCTGCTGACATTCCTTCAAACAATAAGTGGCAACTCCACAACCAAGGCACATAAACAACCTAGGTCTCCCTTTCCCCTGGCACTTGATGCATCTCATCATATCTTTGAGAGTTACCACCCTTTCCGAGGTTATCTTCTCTAGATAAACGACAGAGAACACAAAGCTCATTGCAACTCTGGTAGCGTACGGAAGTAGCTTCTTCCACGCTTCCATTTTCTCCAAGGGAGCTAGGTTTTTTCCTCTACCATAAGAGCACACCGGAGTCTCGTTATAATTTCGGGAGAGAAGGATTGTTTGGCGTTGAATGTACTCGCATGTTGAAAGATGTTTCCAGCCACGACAGTGTTCAGCGAATGCAGGGAGTGCATACATCCATATAGTAACCTCCTTCGCGAACGTTTGAGCAACGGCGGGAGACGATGAATTCCAGAACGGTACGAGGAGGGGTAAGGTTGATTTGTCCAGGAAAATCACTGCGGCATCGCAGATGACGGTGCCAGACGCTAGATCAATCTTGAGACCATTAATGAACAGGCATGTGTAAGGATCATATGAAAGAGTGGTGCCAGGAGCTTCGAGCTTCGGGCGCATTTTCGGGAGAGAAGGATTGTTTGGCGTTGAATGTACTCGCATGTTGAAAGGTGTTTCCAGCCACGACAGCGTTCAGCGAATGCAGGGAGTGCGTACTTCCATATAGTAACCTCCTTCGCGAACGTTTGAGCAACGGCGGGAGACGATGAATTCCAGAACGGTACGAGGAGGGGTAAGGTTGATTTGTCCAGGAAAATCACTGCGGCATCGCAGATGACGGTGCCAGACGCTAGATCAATCTTGAGACCATTAATGAACAGGCATGTGTAAGGATCATATGAAAGAGTGGTGCCAGGAGCTTCGAGCTTCGGACGCGCCAAATCAGCAAGTAGAATGACAGTTTTCTTCGTCACGATGAGCATGGATAATATTCCGCGGAAGGTATCTTTGAATAAGGTCATAGCCTCATATTTCTCATTGGGCTGAAAGAACATGAGTTCTCGTTCGCCGATTGAGAAAGCCAATTTGTCATGAGTAAAGATCCAGTCCGTTGAAGACGACAGAGATATTGCTGGAAAGGTGTTGAGATTAACGTATGGCATGTTCCATAGTACCACAGAGGGCCCGAATTCATCGCGAAAAATGAGCAAGGGGAAGGGTTGCTTCGAGAGTCGTTCTTTGGGATTCATCAGGACAGGGACATCAACCTAAAACGGGATGAATCGAAATGTTCAACTCCAAAACGAGTTTACTCACCTCGATATAGGAAAATTTGTGCGCAATCCGCGTCATGGATCGAGCGCCATCAACTGGCAAGGGGAAGGGTAGAAAGAACATATGATTCCCGAAGCTGACTGCTATCGTATGCAGTGTAGTCGGTTTTACCTCCACCTTAGACTGATTGAGAAGTGCTTCGCGAGCCATAGGTTCGCCCATATTGAGACGCTGCGTAAAAGTCCAGGTATCAGTGGTCTTATTAATACGAAGTTTGACAATCGGCATGCGTGGACCACGCTCGGGTTCGATCAAGGAGTGAAGGGTAAGCCGATGCTCCAATTCGCCTTTGCTGTCCGGTCTTTCCGGGAGGACAAAAACGTGTTTTGAGTCGAAGAGTTTGGTAGAGAATACTTTTAAGCCTGGCTCTAGTTTGTGTTGGAAGTGGACTGCTGTCATCGGCGTGCCAGTAAATGAAATGCGCAAATTTGTCCAATCGATAGTCGTAGAGCGTCACAGAAGGCGAAGGCGTCACCGGTGACAAAGTGCATCATAAGTTTGGTCGACCTGTCGATATAAGAAACTCTGGAATGGAACATGAGGCACTAGTTTTCGAATTGTGCCTTGCAAGTCACCCACATTTGTTCCACGGTTATATGCGACTGTTCTCACAACCATCGCTGGAGCGAGATGGAAAGGCGAACAGATATCGGTCGGAGGGGGTAGCCTGAGGTGGCATCCCGATAGATAGAACAGGAATAAGGGATTGACATGGGTAAGGAGACCAGTAGCAGTCCTAGATGTACCCGTTTGCCAATACTCAGCGAGGGTGTCGAGATTGTGCGGGAAGTAAAGAGAAAGTGGAGCTGCACTTTTTCCTGGGTTGAGATCTGCGCATTTTTGGACGACGTCTTCCATATTTACGAGGAAACCCTGCCTCATCTCTCGTCGTTCGCCATCTGGTAAAGCGATAGTCTGGGCATAGAATTTCCACGACTCCCGGGTCTTTGTTACTGATTCTTCGGTTAAAACGTTATGAATCGTCCGTAGGGAGACTTGTTCCACGAGACCATATCACGAGCGCAGCCAAGCAGTCGATCGCACTGACGAATCAAAGCGGAAGCAGAGCGACTATTGAGGAAAACGTCGTAGAAGATTAACCAGTATACGAGGAGATTGTCCAGCTCGGCGTTGTCGGCGATGAGAGTGAGCAACAAGATGTTTCTGGCTTGAAGGTTACCAGGCAAAGAGGTTCATATTCGTGTTCTTTGAGCTCTCACCAAAAATTACAGGTTCTCGATCACAACAAGTAAAGCCTAATTTTCGTCCAGCCAAAAGCAGCTGAAGGTCAACGACTCAAAGAAACAATGTTAGACTTACGACCATCATGATCGACGGTCAACGTATATAAGAAGATACTTCTGGGATCTCCACACCCAAGAAGGAGAAATTTGGCGCTTTCGTCCGGTGGTAGGCCGTCTGTGAAACAAACAGGGTGCGTATTTCCGATGGGATAGAAGGAATCTTTTCTGAGCCAAGTTGCTGGATGTGACATATTGAAGAAAGGACGAGATAAAACGGCACTGTGGCTATAAACGTCCTGCTGAGCAGAGAGTGCGTGCTTCGACCAAATGCGATAGAAGACCTGTCCTGTCAGCAGTTTAAGCTTTTGGTGGTTCGGTTTCTCTAAGGAACATGAAAGTGGGGAGAGAGATACCCGGAATGCATAATTGCGTCGAAAACCAGAAAAACATGAGATAGTTAGGAAGAGCACCCATAGAGTTTGTGAAAGATACTTACCAAATCCAAATAGACCCCGAACCCCGAGTGGAAGAAGGGCTTGAGGTACGGGCTTTCTCGGGCCGGCAAACGGGGTTGGAGGGACTTATGTAATCAATGGAAGGAGACTGGGGAGCCAAAGGACAAGGATTAATTGGAGAGCTGAGAGTTACATTATTTATACTAATTATCTATCTACCACCCTAGACAATGCACACAATATGATTATCAAAAAATGGTGGATGTGTTGTCGGCTAAGCCTACGGCGTACACTACTTTGTCGTAAACATTTCACGATTGGCCGAATATGGAAATCAGCTCACTGATTCAATTCAATTTACGACGTTTACAACGGAATCAACGAACAACATCCAAGTCATAAAGCTTCTACTGCTCCAAGAGCGACCGAACGCCCTTCGCCTGTCTGTGTTGCTTCCATTCAGCCCTCTGATAATCCTCCGAGCAATATATAACAAGCATGCAACCAGTACACCTGCGAAGTTTAGGCTTCCCAGGCCCCCCGTCCGGTGACAAACTTTCTTGTCCCGCCGCTCTGAGCGCGCCGCCGTTAATTAACTCGATAAGGTTTCTGGAGATGATGTCGGGAGCAATTTTTTTCGCGTTGGTAGGCTCCTCAGGAAGCTTCCCTTTAGTGACATCTCCCAAATACGTCACGGGAAAAGTCGAGGCGAGAGCGATGCGGGTTTATACATATTTTGTCCCACCCAATCACAAAAGACAACATAGTTTAATCTGACTACGGGAGACTAATGCGGGTTGCATGGGCCCAGGGCTAACCGTCTAATCCAGACTGTCGTGTATGCGCGTGTTTGAGAACGACGATATCACCACCTGACTGATTATGCTTATGGATATTTGTCTTTAGCACGAATTTCGGAGGGAAGGACCTTGCAAGCAAGGTGATAAGTACGCGCATGGCGCACAAATGTCATCAGATTTCGACTACAAAGCGACCAGACAAGGGTACAAGGAAATGTACTACGTTGTCGACTTATCTTTCCTCTTACAAACCAACTTATGTTGCTTCCAATCAGCAGTCTGACAATCCTTCGAACAATACTTGACAAGCTGACAACCACTACAGGTGAGAAGCTTCGGTTTGCCAGCTCCACGACATCGCTTGCAGAGATTGTCAACCTCCGACCCCAACCCTCTCGACGCAGTTGGATTCAGTGACGAAGAGGATCGAGTCGGATTTTTGCTATCAAGAAAACCTTTCAATGCCGGTTCGGTAACGTCCTCCAAATATGTGACTGGGAAAATGGGGCTGAGAGCAATGCGGATTGCATGAGGAGCGAGATCCTCCCACTGGCCATCCTCAAACAAGGATCCAAGATTCTTCCCTTTCCCGCAGGAGCACAGTGGCGTTTTCCCATACTCTATGGTCAGTGGAATACGCTTATTAAGAAGATAGTCGCATGTCGGGAGGTGCTCCCATTGACGGCAACGTTCCGCGAAAACTGGGAGGGCGTGGTTCCAGTAGTGGAGCTCTTCTCCGTAGATGTTTGCGAAGGTTTTAACTCCGTTCAAGAGCCGAGCAAGAAGCTTAGTGTTCAATTGGCTAGGAAAAATCACAGCGGCATCTCCGAGGATGGTCGCCGACGACGTATCCAGTCGGATAGAAGAAAAGAGAAGTATTAGGTGGGGGTGTGGTCGCCCTTTATCCCGGAGCATGCAAATTTTGTGCTTGCTCTTTGCATGGCCAATGAGAATGCTGTTGATCGACACCTTGAAGTTCAAAAATGGTCCCCAAGTTTCGGGTGCTCCTGACGCCGATCTTTGCAAATTTCTCTCTTGAGTGGAGAGCGAACATCCTATATGTATGTCCATCCACTTCTGATTCCCTGACAATTTTAGGGCGGGGAGACTGTCGAGGTTGACGTATGGAGTATTCCAACAGACCTGCAGAACCTTCGAGACATTGGGCGCGCTGTGTGCCAATGTGATGGGGAATGGTTGGAGCGTCGACCGCGATAACGGCGAGCCACGAGGAGGTAGATCAATCTTTGAAACACATCAGAACAGAAATATTTATTAAGAAATCAAAGCTGACTATACCTCGATATAGGATGACTTCCTAGCAATACGTGTTTTTGAGCCAGATTCGTCGACGGGAACAGGGAAATACAAGGGATAGCGATGACTTCCACCAATCACAACCTCTACACAAGACGGTGCTATCGGTTTGACGACAACGGCAGCCTTGTTAGCGAGCGCTTCTTTAGCAGCCGGATCGGCAATGTCGAGCCTCCTGGATAGAAATTCACCACCCCCGTCCCTCACGGAAGCCTTGATAGTATCAGGATCCCCGTGACGATCTTGAAAAGCAATGCTCATTCTGGCCATACGATCTAGCTCTCCTGGGTTATCCGGTCGTTCTGCTAAAATGAAAACATGGCTCCGATTCAAGAGTGGTGTAGAATAAATTTTCAACCCAAGGCCCAATTTCGACGCAAATTTCGACGAGGAGGGAGTACTCTTGAGACACAGTCCAACCCGGATGTCATCTGGCCGAATGCTTAAAATCCAGGAAGGAAGGTAGAACGAAACAATGAGGGCAGAAGATCCCTTCAAACCATCCGGGTCCTCTTGGATAAACATCTGACCGTCGCGAACAATGATGTCTCCAAATATAGGGCGGATGGAATCATGGGTGTTGTGGAACTGTTGAAATGTTTCACATGCAATAATCGGATTTTTCATTTCGTCTTCTGGGCTATCCTCCAAAACCTTCAACGCAGCCCGAGGGACCTTCAAAACAATACAAACAACTGGTGGAATAGTTTCCCAGTTTTCGAAGGGTGTTCGCTTTTTCTCAAACACTTTGGATATAAAATCGGGTTGGAGTGTTGATTCAGAGTGGATGCCCCACATATGGAGTTCAGCGAAAAGGTTCTGGAAGTTATTCGCGCCGACGAGGAGCTGTGTGTTTGCCGTTATGCGATCAATAAGACGAGACAACACCTGAGGCCAAATGGACTCAATAAATCCGAGGTCACGAATAAGCCGTAAAAAGCGAACGAAGGACCGTCTGTGATAATGTGTGTTTTGGATCGCGACCCTGCTTACATCTCCTTTGTCTATCCGTGCAAACAAGGAGCCAAAGTTTTCGTCTTGGAACATCTTCAAATATAGAGCGAACAACTTGTCAGCGAGACCGTCTGGTTCGAAGATGACAACGCGGCGGCTCTCAGTAAAGCTACCCTCCCATTCCGCGTGAGCGTATCTGGAGAACCTCCATACAACTCGTTCATAGTAGCGCGTTTGCGCTCCCACAGCTAATGCCGAAACATGAGCAACATCAGTGCCATTCCGGAACGTCAGCCCCGAATAGAAGCAGATTGGCGTGACTCCAAGGAGAAGGGCAATAGAAGGGAAGTCTAGCAGCGCCCTCTCTTCAATTGCACTCCTTTGGGTCGGATGGCTTTTGTAGGCCAGGAGAGAGGTGGTGTTGAGGGAAGTATGTGGGCCCTTCTGTAATAGTGGCACAACGGCGATAAGGATATTAAGGAGGCCAAGATGGTCTGAGAGATTGGAGGTGTCGACGACGTTGAACGAGGTCGGCATGGTTCGATCGTGGAACGTGAATTTAGCACCTCCCCACAATGACGAGTAAACGGAAGGTGTGAAATCGCCAGACTTGCATAGCTGTAACCCATCGCAATATGCGAGGGCATCGCCAATACCAAAACGAATGACAATCGTTGAATTTTCTTTACTCTTGACTAGTAAGCGACGATGAAAGGCCACAGTCCATCGAGAAAACTGATCACGACATGCGTCCCACATTTCGCGTTCAGTCTTCCCGAGGGTGGAGCTAGAGCCATCTTCGAACGTAGCTTTAGTCAGGGCAAGGGAGAGATGGAAGGCAGAGCAAGGGTCAGTTCCATAGTGTAGATGAAATCGGCGACCTGCGAGCGAAAAAAGGAAGGTAGGATTAACTTGGAGGGCAGTGGTAGAAGTGTTGGTGGGATTGGTTATGCCGGTCTTCCAGTACTTGGTATATGTTTTGAGATTGAGCGATACGAAATCGACAGTCAAAGGAGCTGCAGAAGGGACGGCCGAAAGATCGGCACCGGGTGCGAATTGTTCTTTCATACCGGACAGATACATTTCTCTAAGTTGCTTTTGTTTCGAGTTGGGAAGATCCAATGTCTCATGGTATGACCTCCAGTGTCGACGAGCTTCAACCAACGTTTCCATGGTCGTGAACTTGACGAAGTTGCCGTAGGGGGAGGTATCCCAGGTAATCATATCGGCTGCGAATTCAATGAGTCTAGAGCATTGCTCTTTCAAAAGGGATGCCGATTTCTTGTCAAGGAATAAATCGTAAAAGATACTCCAAAGACATAGGAGGCGGTCGGTGTCGACATTGTCTGCAATTAATGTCAAGAGAAGAATATTCCTCGCTAAACATCAGTTCAGGAATAAACTCCATTTCCCGCGAAAAAAGTAGTAATCACCTATGATTGCGGGTTCCCAATCGCACGATGTAATGTCCATTGCCCGACGCGCTAGGAGTCCATCATAAGAAAAGGGGTGGTCGGGCAATTCAACAAGTGCTCACGGATACCATGATCAACAGCGATAGTATACAAGATGCTTCTGGGATCTCCGCACCCGAGGAGGAGAATTGTGGCGTCCTCCTCTGGAGGTAGATGGTCCGTGAGGCATATAGGCGGAGTATTCCCAATGGGATAGAAGAAAGTTCTTGAAGGCCAGAATGTAGGGTGGGACATGGAGGTATGGGAAAAACGAGGAGATGGGTAGTATAGCGTCTAAGATGACTGCGTCGTGTGGTACATGAGGCCTGAGGACTGGATCACGAGGTTGAGAAGCCAGAGCTAGAAAGCGGAAATCACTGTCCACCGAACCGACGGGTCAATATACACGTTTGACCTTACCTTAGTGATATCGAGTGCTTGCCTAGAAAGAGTCAAGATTCCAAGTAAGTTATTCACTCGTGGCCCACTATATTGGTAAGTGCTCATCAGCAATCGCGGCATTATGCTCGTAATATTATATATTTCAATATACCCTTTTTTGGGAGCGGGTAGACGCTGTGCTGGATCTTTCTGAGTTGGAACGTGCCGAGCAGCCGCCATCAATGAAGATTCCTCCGGAGGCCCGAGGCTGTCATCGAAGCTCGAGTTACTCACGATAAACGCCCAGAAGCACGATAAGATGACGAGAAGCGATAGACATACGGATAAAGGACATATGTCGAGATAGTACTCGGTGGCATCGTGACCTTAACCTGAAAGTCAAAGTATAGACAGTTTATGATCCTTCCGATTTCTTCTCCGGGAGTGTGCGAGATAGTGGCTTCGTGAGGTCAATCCATAGATATATAAGATCAGCCCAATTTGACGCATCCCCGCTAAAGCTATCTTGCTTATCACTGCCATGGCTACACCCCAACTTGCTACCTTCAAAATCCCTCCGATTAACAATGAGCCCATGGTAAGTCGTATATTGGTGTCGCCAGTATGGTTTGGCGTTCATTGTGTTTGTAAAGCGCTCGTATGAGCCTGGTTCTCCCGAGCGAGCTGCCTTAAAGGCTGCGTTGGACGAGATGCAAGCTCAACTTCCTTTCGAAGTTCCGTGTATCGTGAATGGCGAGGAGGTGAGTACCAAGGTCGCCCATTCAAATATTCAACAAGCAACAAGTTGACCCCTTTTACTGCATTGTGTCATCAAAACAGATCAGAACAAACAACGTCCAGAAGCAACCTCTACCACACGACCATGCACGTCATCTGTGCACGTTTCACGAAGGAACACCAGAAATCGTAGCAAAAGCCGTCGAAGGAGCTCTCAAAGCTAAGTCGGTTTGGGAGAATTTACCATGGAACGACCGTGCTGCGATCTTCCTCAAGGCCGCGGACCTTGCAAGCGGGAAGTACCGCTATAAACTTATGGCGGCGACTATGCTTGGTCAGGGGAAGAATGTATGGCAGGCGGAGATTGATGCTGCTGCTGAGGTTAGTCTGCCCCTATTTTCTTGTCTGTTGTTTGAGAGGAAGACGCTCAATGGCTTTTGTTGCAGCTTTCGGACTTCTTCCGATTCGGTGTTCAGTATGTAGAAGAGTTGTACGCGCAACAGCCGCCTAAGAATTCGCCCGGAGCTTGGAAGTACGTTTTTGATTTTTGGGGAAGACTTGGTATTGATCTGAGGTGTAGCCGTGTTGAGTACCGACCGCTCGAAGGCTTCGTTCTTGCCGTTTCGCCATTCAATTTTACGGCAATTGGCGGTAACCTTCCCGGCGGTATGTGTTATTGATCTCGATGTAGCGAGTAAATTAACACTCAACCCCATCTAGTCCCTGCACTCGTCGGTAATGTGGTAGTATGGAAGCCAGCACCCGCGGCAACCTACTCCAACTACATCGTCTTCAAGATTCTAACCGAGGCTGGTGTACCCCCTGGTGTCATTCAATTCGTCCCTGGTGGTCCTGAAGTCGTCCAAGCCGCAATCAAAAACCCGAACTTTGCGTCTCTTCACTTCACGGGTAGCACTCACGTGTTCAAGAGCCTCTGGAAAGACATTGTTTCAAACTTGGATAGTTACAAGGGTTACCCAAGAATTGTTGGCGAGACTGGAGGAAAGAACTGGCACATCATTCACAAGTCGGCTGAGATTAAGAATGCTGTTCTCCAAAGTGTGCGAGGAGCTTTCGAATATCAGGGTGAGCAGCACGTTTCTTATCGTTTATCTCATTACTGATTGCCGCCTAGGTCAGAAATGCTCCGCGCTCTCGCGTCTCTACGTGACAAAATCCGCCTGGGAGAATGGTTTCAAGGCTCAGTTCCTTGAAGAAATTACCAAGATCAAGGTCGGACCTTGTACCGAGTGGGATAACTTTATCGGACCTGTGATGTACGTATTGGTTATCCAACACTTGCCGGATTAACCAACGATATCCTTCCCAGCGGTCGACGTGCTTACGATAACATTACGGGTTACATTAAGAAAGCGAAGGATGAGGGCGGTGAAGTGTTGATTGGAGGATCAGGCAAGCCACACATTTTTTCTTTCGATGAATGCCTAACACATCTGTAGCCGATAACTCCAAGGGATTCTTCATCCAGCCCACTGTCATTCTTACAAAGGACCCTCGATCCGTGACGATGCGGGAGGAAATCTTCGGACCCGTAGTGACTGTATGTGATCCTTGTTAAACTCCCTCGTTTAATAATTATGACACCACCTGTTAGGTCTATGTCTTTGAGGACAACGACTACGACAAGACACTCGAACTCATTGACACGACATCCATCTATGCCCTCACAGGAGCTATGTAAGTTGAAATTCACTTTACTCCTTCACATCTACCGTCTAAATACTGTCTAGCTTCGCTCAAGACCGTGTGACCCTCCTTAACACCACGAACAGGCTCCGCAACGCTGCCGGCAACATTTATTACAACGAAAAGTGCACGGGTGCCGTCGTCGGTCAGCAGCCCTTCGGCGGGGCTAGGGCCAGTGGTACCAACGATAAGGCCGGTAGCATCAGCATTTTCTGGCGCTTCATCAGTGCAAGGAGTATCAAGGAAAACTTTGTCGGTCTTGAGGACTTCCAGTACCCTTCCAATTTACTCTAAGTGGACGGGCGCTTACTCAGATGGCAAAATGTCACTGCTGGTGCGAAGCTTCTGGAAAGAATGTGATGTATTTTTAGCTTGATACAAAACAAATTAAATTATATTTTCCGAGCCTATGGATTATGGGCTTCAGATGAAGACGCTGAGAAATGAGTGTGCCTCGTGGGTTTATATTTGTTGCGCAAGCCCATAAACAGAGGCATAAATAGGTCGTGGTTTTGTTATGGCGGTGCAAAGCTGTAGAGGTCGCAGAGGTAGATACGCAGTCGATAGCGGCCGTATAGACGAAACTAAGCTGTGAGTCAGGTTGCGATGTGATGGATAATATATCGCAACCGCCCGAAGGAGTGCGTGGGACAGGCGTGTGTGGCGGTGACAGAGTAAAGCAAATGAGGCGCCTCACTTATTCGAGTCGTCCGTCCTTCCTCTTTCTACCATCAACCACAATGACTCAAAGCACCGGTCCAGAATCCAGGTTCCCCAACATGCCGGGCAAGTCGGCAGACCTCGACCAGACGTGGGCCTACCTCGTCATTGGCGTCGACCACATAATGATCAGAATCGAGGCTGGTCTCTCTTTTGCGGACTACACGAACCTCTACACGACTGTCTACAACTACTGTACATCCACGAAAATGCACTCACGGATCGATTCCGGCAATCGTAGTACGTGTTTCATTGCGTTTCTGCTCGTGTTGGACCTCTGTTTCATCGTCTTCTTTCAAGCCGGTGCCAACTTGGTGGGGTCCGATCTCTACAACAAGCTGAGTGGATACTTCGTTCAGCACTTCCAGCCTATGATGGAGGTTCGTTGGAACCCGATATTTTTCGATATCATCTACTCACTACGATGTGTGATTAGAAATCAGAAAACTTACAGGACGTCGAGCTGCTACGATATTACGCAGCCGAATGGGATCGATACACCACCGGCGCTAATTATCTTAACCGCTTGTTTACCTATCTTAATCGGTATTGGGTGAAGCGTGAACGTGACGAGGGAAAAAAGGGCGTGTACCAGGTCTACACAGTACGTACCATGCTTGTTTGCTCACACTGAGATTTCATTGACTCCCCGGTAGCTTGCCCTTGCACAATGGAAAACGTACTTCTTCGCCCACATCCAGAAGGATAACGCGAAACTCACCAATGCTGTGCTCCGTCTGATTACCCAACAACGTAATGGCGAGCTCATCGATCAAGGCCTCGTCAAGAAGGTCGTGGATTCATTTGTCTCACTCGGGCTCGACAACTCCGACCCCAACAAAGAATGTCTTGACGTTTACCGAGATCAATTCGAGAACTCGTTCCTCTCAGCAACAGAAACCTACTACAAGGCCGAATCAGAGGCATTTCTTGCTGAAAATTCTGTATCGGACTATCTCAAGAAGGCAGAGGAGCGTCTCAGAGAAGAGGAGGCACGCGTCGAGCGTTATTTGCACGCAAAGACACGCAAGGATCTCGTCAGCAAGTGTGAACATGTCTTGATTCGTGCACACTCAGAGTTGATGTGGGAGAGCTTCCAATCTTTGCTCGACTTTGACAAGGATGAGGATCTCCAGCGCATGTATGCTCTCTTGTCACGTATACCTGAGGGTCTCGAGCCATTGCGTAAGAGATTTGAAGGCCATGTCAAGCAAGCTGGGTTGTCTGCTATCTCTAAGCTTGTTGGCGAGGGTAGTGCGAACGTTGAGGTTGATCCTAAGTCTTACGTGGATGGCTTGCTTGAGGTCCATCGTAAGAACTCGGATACTGTCCGGAGGAGTTTCAAGAGCGAGGCAGGTTTCCAAGCTAGCTTGGATAAGGCTTGCCGTGAATTCGTGAATCGTAATGCTGCTACGGGTGCATCGTCGACGAAGTCGCCGGAACTCATCGCTAAGCATGCTGATATGCTGTTGCGCAAGAACAACAAGATGGCGGAAGAGGACGACCTCGAGGGTGCTTTGAACCGTGTGGTGCGTGGCTGTTTTTCGATGAAGTGGTCTTCCTTTACTAAGCTGTGCAATAGATGATCCTCTTCAAGTACCTTGAAGACAAGGATGTTTTCCAGATGTTCTATACTACCAAGCTATCTAAGCGTCTCATTCACGGCGTCTCCGCTTCCGACGAGAGTGAAGCCAGCATGATCTCGAAGTTGAAGGAAGCCTGTGGTTTCGAGTACACGAACAAGCTGCAACGCATGTTCACTGGTACATTCCCATTCACGATCCTTCGATTATCGCTTACATTGGTCTAGATATGAGTCTCAGCAAGGATCTCACCGACTCTTTCAAGGACCGTATGTTGCAAAACCACGACGATATGGACATCGCATTCAGCATCATGGTCCTCGGAACCAACTTTTGGCCTCTCAACCCTCCCTCACACGACTTCGTCATTCCTCAAGAAATAATTCCCACTTATGACCGATTCTCCAAGTATTATCAGAGCAAGCACTCAGGTCGCAAACTCACTTGGCTCTGGAATTACTCCAAGAACGAATTGCGCACGAATTACCTTAATCAGAAGTACATTCTGATGACAAGTTCGTATCAGATGGCTGTACTGCTTCAGTATAACAGGCATGATACGTTGTCATTGGATGAGTTGGTTTCTGCCACTGCAGTCTCGAAGGAGCTTTTGACGCAGGTTTTGGGGTTGTTGGTCAAGGCAAAGTTGCTCATTAATGAAGAGCAGGATCAATACGATCTTAACCCTGGTTTGTCATTGGTCTACGTATACACTATAGGTAATTTGACGCAGGTTGCAGTCTCGAAGGAGCTTTTGACGCAGGTTTTGGGGTTGTTGGTCAAGGCGAAGTTGCTCATTAATGAAGAGCAGGATCAATACGATCTTAACCCTGGTATGTCATTGATCTACGTATACACTATAGGTGATCTGACGCAGGTTTTTTGTTTAGGCTTCAAGTCTAAGAAGATCCGTGTTAACCTCAACTTGCCGATTAAGGCTGAGGTTAAGGCTGAGTCAAATGATGCTCTCAAGGCTGTCGACGAGGATCGTAAATATGTGATCCAGGCCACTATCGTTCGGTGAGTAATTTTCGCGCGTCATGGCTGTGCGTCCTGACTTCCTGCTAACTCATGGTTTCTAGCATAATGAAGGCACGCAAGACTATGAAGAACCAAGCCCTAATTCAGGAGGTCATTTCACAGATCTCTCAGCGCTTCGCGCCCAAGATCCCTGATATCAAGAAGGTAAGTCATCGTCGACTTTTCATTGACACTCTAGTGTCTCGTGCCCGAATTGGACAGCTAATCAATCCGTTTTAGGCGATCGACACTTTACTTGAGAAGGAATACATTGAACGTGTGGAGGGTTCCAAGGATACCTTTGCTTACGTCGCTTAAGCGGCTTGATCACTCTTCAAACCTGGATTGATGGACTCTTTTCATTTCCTTCACGTTGTTTTTTCTCTTGCGTCTTATCCGTGCTACTTATCCTTTACACCCTCAAATTCCACACTATCTCACCTCTCTTCATTCTTCATTGATCATTTGCTTGCATCCTGTCTCAATCTAGCGTACACACCAGAATAAGCATTTTCCTTCCCCTTCTTTCTCTTGTTTTTCCCTCCCCTCCAATTCTCCACCCTTTCCGCCCCTCGCCCTTGCGCATCGTTGTATACCAATCTTTAGACACATGAAGTCGTCCATTAATGCATACGCTTTAAACATGTATGAATACACGTTCCGGAAGTTTCGGAGTCGTCTTGGGGAACCGGAATGTCCGGAAGTTGGCCGGTGGTGGAGTGTCACGTAGAGCTAACCCGGTTGAGCACATACACGTTTTCCTGTTTATTATGCCAGTGGAGCTAGGCCATCCTTGAAGGCCTCTGATTCACGCACATGGGTTGTCGTAGGCTGGGCGTG
>KQ962390.1:61151-78342 GCA_001563735.1 Leucoagaricus sp. SymC.cos | reverse complement strand
CTCACCATGCTCACTTATAGCCATTCCTACTGCAGCAGACACAGTGGCTCGTGGTCTTTTCTCTCGAAACAAGCCGCAATTTATCACTTACATCAAAGGACAAACTTCTCGACGAAATGCTGGCTGTGTTAGACATCTTCTAAGTTCAACCATCCAGTTGCTCTGAATACTACTTAACGACTCGCAGCATTTGTGTGCTGGCGCATAAACGGCGTCTTGATTTCCTCCGATTTCGAGCATTCTTTCACGTGCTTTCACAGTGGCAGCTCGTGGATATGCATCATGGACGGTGCTCGGTGTCCGGGGTCCTGTTACACCAGTCACAGTCACGAGTGTGTGACGTTATCTTGTGTGGCGGCTTTTTCATTCAGACAAAAACAAGAGAAACAGTTGTTTGGTTGCCTAGAGACTCAAGTGGCGAAAGATACTCGCTGAAAGGGTTGTATTTCATTCCTCTTTTCCGTTTTCTATATTTTGAAGCCGGTTTAAACAATTTTTACGCACTTTCAACGATATTGATTCGGGAAAGACACGGTACCACGACTGCTGGACCCCAAACTCGGTAATCTAACCGGTAGAACTCTTCAAGCTGTACCACAGGTTCGTTTTGGAAACGTTACTCCACTCTCCAATTGTCCCCTAATTCCCTGCTAATGTTCATGAGATTTCAACTCCGAAGACAGGCCAGAGATATGATGCGCGAGTTCTTGTTCACCCCTGACTAATAACACGTACTACAATAAACCATGAGGGATGGAGCGAGCGATCTCTGGTCTGCCGTTGTCGATCGTCGTTTAGCCGAATGATGGTGAACTTGATTGAGCGTCTCTTGTTCCCCTGGTTGTTGGGAGCGACTCACAAAGCCAAAGTCCGTCCCCTCAAGCCAGTCTACGTGCGGCCATACGTGGAATAGATACTCAAAAGTTCACGCTGAAAGGAGGGGTATGGCGTGAGTTACAGCTAGATTACTATCTGGATGACCCTCGGCAGAACACAACTTATGGGAATATGTAGCGTCCAACCACCACCTTTTTTCGCGCTATGTATGTCTGCTATCAAAGGACCTGGCGGAGTTTGATATCTTGGTGCAAAGGGCCAGGGACGCGTCATCGTTCTTGTGATTCGTGCGTTCGAGGAAGATATAAAAGGCCGGTGGTTTGACTTGATACCCCAGTTCTTTCTTTCCTTTTGACCACCCCCACTAGGGGTACAACTTGTCCGCTCTCTCCTCTTCTTGTCGTTCAATGCTGACTCTCTTCTCTTTCGATAGATGGGGTGGCCTGACCAACTACACGGCTTTTCACATTGCCCCGAATGGTCGTGAACCGCCATCATGAACTTATGGGCGGGGACTAAACCCTTTTGATGATTACGGTCCCTCGTCCGCCGCTCTCGAGGTCGCTTCAGTTGTTCTCGCCATTCAAATGAATCGCTTGAGAAATCCTGGTAACATGGAGCACGTTATGCACTTTCCAATGACGGGTACATCGTAAATTTGAAGACGATCTTGGGAAGCCATTTCAGTCGTTCTCGTAGTCACATAGACTGTTTGAGGAATCCTGGTGGCTGAGGATTCCGTCAGAATTTCCCTCCTGAAAACATTACTTGTATTCTTATTGAGCACTTGATTTGGGACTTCAACTTGGCTATCACCGCCCAATATGCCTGCATCTTCAATGGTATGTCTCGTTATGTCGCCTCCTACATTTCTTATTGGCCAGTTGCTATTATCATCGGGAAAAGTGGTCTTTCCTTATTTGGTCTGATTAGGAGGAATAAGGTCGCTAGAAGGTCGCTAGAAGGCGGAATAAGATGGAATTAACATGATTAAGGTAATAAGGGGAATCAGAAGTGGGTCCCTTTTTTAGTCATTTATTCGCCCTAATTGTCTGGTAATCTAATTCAATTCAATGACAATAACCTTGGACCGAATCTTATTTCGTTCAATAATCACTAGATAATAAGACATATTTACTTGATAATTGATCCCTCAAGGACAGTAAACATACAAATCAATGGTTTAAAGCGGTCAGGAAAGTACAAATCGATGTATAAGGCAAGCATCATTCCTATCGGCTATATAACTCAAAGTATCCATCTGTATCCGAAATTTGGTCCCTTTGCACCTCCCGAGTGGAGGTCAGCTTCTGTACTCGATGATTACGATGTATTTTATGTAAATCCCTTTTCGAATAGATTCCCATATTCTACTGTCTATTAGGATGTTATTCTATTCTTTTCGCTACTTATTATCCCTTTTTTGGATTAAATATGGAGTGAATAAACTGGTCGTGCTCCTGATTGCCACGAATATGGAGCAATAAGGGTGGATCTGAAGTCGACCCTCCTTATTGGGCTGATTGGATCAGATCGACGCTTATTGTCACAAATAAGGAAAGGAGACTTTTCCCGATGATCCTAAGCTGTTGTTTTCTCCTCGGCTCACTTTTTGTTCTGACTTGGTAAGTTCATCTTCATCCACACCACTTGCTGCTGACAAGCTTATCCTAGACTTCACTGTGTTTCGCTTCGAGTCGGTTACCATCTAGTCCTTGTTATTTCAGTCGTTCTCGCCTCTCATTGTTGAGGAATCCTGGTGACGCGACCTGCCCCTATCCTGTCATTTCAGTTGTTCTCGCGTCATAACTCATTTCGCCGAAGAATCCTGGTGACAATCATGGTACGTCCGACAACCCATTAATGCTCGGTGTAACAACTTCATTCCGGCCATTTCAGTTGTTCTCGCATGTTTTTGCAGAGGAATCCTGGTGGCTGGAATAACTGTGCCCTTTATCATTCCGTTCTTTCCTTTTCTAGCAGCTCGCCTCTTCTGCCTTGTTACTGTAGTTGTCACTCCCATTGCCTCGGTTGAGAGATGTACTAGTGACTTGATGGAAATGCTATAAAGGCTTGAGCTCCACCTGTCGCTCCAGACATGTGCTGCAGCCAGCTTCTCCTGAACTGGATGAGACCACCACAGGCACTAGGAATAGTTTGGCAGGCGGACCTGGGGAAGTTTTATCATGGAACCTCGTGCTCTCTTGATGTGGGCCCTGGGTTTACGGCTGCATCATGCGGCCGACTAAAGCACGTAAATCCTTTCCTTGGAAATTTTGTATGTCTCTCCGCTCTTGTTGATTTGTCTTACATGCTGATGGCGCCTGATAGCCTCCTCTTTTCTGACCTTTGACCATGGTTCATTCTTTGTTCAAATCTTTTTGTTGTTGTCATTCCGGTCGTTCTCGCGTGAATTCGTTGAGGAATTCTGTTGACACAACTTTTATGGCGCCATCACTTCAGTCGTTCTCGCGTGACTTCAGCAAGAGAACCTGGTGATGGCAGCATCGCACATCTTCCACATAAACATTTTACTTCATTCGGTGCACGTTGTATTAGGCTCACTTCCGTCACTTCAGTTGTTCTCGCACGATTTTGTAGAGGAATCCTGGTGACTGGAACCGAGTCCATGTCCTTTCCGTCTTTCTTATTCTTATTTTATAATAACCTAGTTTGCTGCTTTCGCCTCGTCATTGCAGTCACTTTCCCACTTCCCTCATTGGCTGAGAGCACTGAGGATACGGCGAAAATGCAATCATGGCTTGAGCCCCGCTCGTCATTCCCACCCACACGTGCTACAGTAGCTCTTCAAATTGAGGGTTTCACTAGCACTAGGCAACGTTCAGCAGTGGCGGGTGGACCTGGGGGAAGGTTCTTTCGGTACCTCGTACACCCTTGACGCGGGCTCCTGGCTTAGACCACGCTCCTTCGTCGGAGCTGGTTGACCAATGCACGTTAAACCTCATCCATAGTCGCTTATACCCTATCATGTACAATGTGTACACTTGTGAATATAGTGTCATTTGAATGACTTGCCTGGCCCTCTTTTCTGAAGTGTTGCAAAGACTTGGTGTCCTCTATTTGCCCCACTGATAAAGATTTAAGATATCACCAAAAACTTCCTAGCCACCCAACGAGTCGTTGAAAGATGTCCATGACCACTCGAATCGAACGTGTACAAGATAAGCTACACTGAAATCCCGGCTTCAATTTCGCCAAGGAGCATTGTAGCATCTTTGCTGCCTGTAAGGACTACCAAGAGGGATAATCAGCGTGAGGGATTGAGAAGGCGCGAGCGAAGACGTACTGATTGGTTCTTTTGGATGGAAGTCAACCGCTGTAACCGTTCCCTTGTGGCCAGGCAACTAGCGAAAATCGAGTCAACGACATACATTCCTCGGCGACGGAAGGAATTGAAAGTACCTTGTACAATATATTCCCACTCTCCACGTCCCAAATGCACACCATCCTATCCGCCCCTCCTACAGCTACGCGTCGGCCTCCGTCATCCCTACTCCACGCGCCACGTAATAGGGTATTCTCGAAACCGGCAGGTGAACCTCGGAGAGTCCGGTGAACGCGATTAAGAGAGGGCGAGAATGGTCGAACATCGTGAATGAGGACGGTTGATGAGAACGAGGGAGAGAGGAGATAGGAACCGTTTGGAGAGAGGGAGAGGGAGGTCGGGGTATCTGTGTGTCCTGTCAAGCTGTATACTTGTTCATTTTTACGTATGTCGTAGACCTGGAAACGCGTTTGGTGAAATTGGAGATCAATTTAATAAGAATTGGACCAACATGGATCTCGTTATCAATCCCGCCGGCATACACATTCGCGCCATCCGCACTCCAACAAACGGCCGTCACTGGGCATCCCACATTCAAAGTAGCTACAGGGACTTTGGTCGCTTCATCACCTCCCTCCCAAATCTTTACTGATCCGTCATCTGAACCAGTCGCCACGAGTTCGGTACCAGAGCCAGTGGCCATAGTACGATCCACGGAATTGATGATTTCTTTGTGTGCGCGAATTTTCCGTAGACGTTCACCAGTTGTTAGGTCAGTTAGGATGAGCGTGTGGTCAGCGGAGACTGTGTAGAGGATTTGGGAGGAGAGAGACCATTGAAGGTCGAGGATGGGTGCCTTGGCGTGGCTTTGGAGGAGACCGTAGTTGGTATTCGGAGCGTAGGTGCGCCATAGGGCTATGCAGTTCACGTTGAGTTAATTTAGCCGCCAAGACACAAACTGGTGGCACACGCACAAACGCTGCGATCCGCTGAACATGCAGCAATATTTTGACCCGTTGGATCAAATCTACAGCTCAGAATTTCGGCCTAAAAAGATATTTAGTTATAAGTCCAGTGCACAGCGCTAAAAACGTACACCATGTGAACCAGAAAGGCTAACGATGGGTGCTTCTAGGTTACTTGTTCTTTGAACGGTCCGGATAAGTCCTTTACTTCGTTCGTCGTTTCCTGACGAGATAGCGATTTGGTTGTTAGGAGGAGGAGTTGCCCTGGCCCTTTTAATCAGGGTTCCTTCCACTGGTGGTGGAGATGGACCGCGTTTTGACATCGTAGATGGAGAGACCGTGGGTGTCGTCGATTTGGAAAGTCCAGACTCGCTTGTGCAGTGGTCGCGGTCACGTGCGACAAAGTAGGTGCACTGTCTAAAACTGCATTGCTCTAGTAGATTTTCAATTCGGAAACACACAGTGCGCGTGAAATGGGCAATGAAAGATGAACGTCCGAAGTTGAAATAGGGAATGCGAAATGTTTTATGCATGGCAGAAACTCATGGCATCATAGTCCTCGCTCAAGTCCCTGGGCCGCCTTGATTGACGTAGGACTCTCTGTATGCGATACTCTCCCAGACTCAAGAATAGAATTATAGTACAGCGTGGTGTGTGAATAGCGTAAGTTTAGTATCCTTATCACGGTCGGCGGTCGATGTTTCCAAGTATATCTATGGAGAGGCCGTAACTATTGGCCTTCACTGGCAGACTAGGCTTCGCGGGTCTTTTTGTAATGTAGATAACTATGAAGACATTTGGCACGGGAAATAGCTTCTGCCGTTAGCATAAGGACATAATCTTAAGCTGCTCAGAAGTAGCTCTGTGAACCTGGAAGTTGAGACATAGTACATGGGATTCCATGCTCATAAATCATAGCAGCGTCACACAGCATAGCGAAATCCAGGAACGGAAATGGAAAAAAGGGTGTAAGTATTACACAGAAACAAGCCAAAGAGTAGCGAAACATTCAACATTCGTCCAGGGTATGTAAAGGGAGGATTGGGAAACTGGGATTGAGGCCGAAGAAAATCGACGAAATATTCAAATCTAAGCTTCTAGTGAATTTACCACTGCAGGCTTGTCCACGGGCACGGTAGATAGTCTCAATTTGAATCACAACAACCGAGCACATGTTTACGAGCTCGATTGACCAAAGGCCTGCGAAAACAATGTCCAGTTGTGAGGGACAATCCCACGAGTGAGAAGAAACCGAAACAGGGCCAGAAGCCACTAGTATCGATATCTACGGTTGGCTTAGACTGGAGGGTTTTTCTGATAAGCAATCCACACGCTGCAATAGTTGTAGCACAGAACGGTGCCAGTGAGCCCGCCTTAATGCTACTCCACAAATCTCTGCTGCTGCCATCGAACTGAGGGAACGTCTGTTGAGTATTCGCGTCCAGGAGGACAATTCAAAAAGCTAACCTTGGCTTCCCAGATGTCCTGACTAACTAAGGAGACAGGACTTGGGTGTGCAATAACCAAGCTGAGACTGCTTAGCTCTTCGACAAAGAATGAGGCAATGTGTAGTATTGTAACAGGCAGAGCCTGCCTTATGTCCGTTCTCGCAAAGGGAAGACTTATAGCGTTGGTCAGAACGAAAATAGATGTGCCGCTGTTTTGACGTATGATCAGATGCGCGACTTCTGAGGGGAAGGTACAATGATAACGAACGTACATAATAGTCCCTTTTGCACACAGATTAAGGAGTGCCAGACCAAGCCGATTCATTATCCCAGAGAATGAGACTGCCCTCTGGCACGGAAAGACTAATGCAAAAGGATTACGGATCGGCCAAAGGTACATCGCGAAAGCGGCATAGATGACCAGTTGCAACGTCATAATAAAAGGACTGTCCAGAAAACATTGAAGTCTAGCAATCAAGCTAGCAATGAGGGTTCGAAATTCCAACTTGTATTTATCACGGAACCTATACGTACGACGTCCAATATCTGGCAAAGAGCTTGGGAACAGCGCTCAAGATTGTACAGTGACGATGATACCCGTCGGGTCCTTGGCCGCCTGGTTGAGAGTGTGTGCTGTATTGGGGAAGAATACTGTCTCCGGGCTGACAGGGCATTCGGTAAACTGGAGATAATTCAGTATGTGTGAGGCCAGCCAAGGGGGGGCATGGTCTTGCTTCCAGCATACAAGCCTTTTTGAAGAATTGGACTAGAGGGGCGTCATGATTATTCGGATAACGAATTCGAGAAGATTATGCCAATTAGATGCTTCGGCAATGTATAGATTTCTTCGGGGAGGCGTAAAGTGTGAGAGATTTGCCTTTTAGACAGGTTGCTTCGGCAGTGTATAGATTTCTTCGGGGAGGCGGAAAGTGTGAGAGATTTGCCTTTTTAGACAGGTGGTAGAGTCACTAATAACAACGCCGACATCAGGGAACACACAACATGTGAACACCTACCGATGTCAACGCTTTGACACTGTGAGAGATTTTCCAATTTAGGCAGGGCACAGGGCATTCGGTTATTCGGAGATCGTGAAATATTTTCCTTTTCTGACGGAACGTGCTCGGGTGGCTCTGAGACTGTGGGAGAATTGCTTTTTTAGATGGGAACTGGATCTTTATCAAGGCCCAAGGGATCCTTGAGTAGTGGGTGGCACGTGGTCAATGTAAGAATTGATGTACAATTAGGTGTGTAACAGTACGAGAGCTGTGGTGATGGTTGAACATTGAACATACATGATCACCCCTTTCGTACACAGATCAATGGGCGCCAGACTTAGCCTCCAGAGTCGAGCTCACCACGATCTTTGATCGCGATTTTGTCGTCCACTGGTTCCTGGCGACTCAGAGTCTTCCCCATTCACTTGAACGAAGTCTTTGCTCTATCTTATCCCTAGAAATTGACATCAACTCTACTGTCAAAGTCGATGTGACCCGCTTCTAAGTTACGTTGATGAGAGAAGAAACACCATCGCCACAGGCCAGACTCAGTCCGCTCGCTGCACGTGCTCGGAGGCTAAACAAGGACAGGGGCGGGACCAAACAAAGAAGGCATCGGCAACGCCTCCGAGTGCAGCAAGGGACTGGTAACACTGGTCAATCCCTCCCCCCATCATGTCCTTGTCTGGAAGCTTAGATAATTAACAACTTGGTGCTTCCTCAATCTTTGTTTGTTTGTCCCGCCGAACCGTGCACCGAGCTAAGTCAGCGAGGGACTGGGAAGGAGTTTGGTCACAGGCCAGGAAATCCCAGGAGAAAACCAAATGCAATTGCCAAATGTTTGCTACAGTCAGAAACGCGAATTATTTACTGATACGATATCCAAAAAATAAACAAAAAGCACCACATAAAACACCAAAACCAACATCGCACCCTCAACTCCAACTACCAACCTAAAAGTCCAAATCTGCATCCTGATGAAACTCACAAGGCTCTCTCCCAATCGCAATCCCTTCTCCAGGCAAAAGCTTCCTCACCACGTCTTTCACCTCTCCATCACACTCACCACATTGACATCTCGCCCTAATCTTCACAAATTCCTCCTCCGTCACCGTATCTCTGAAATGCCATTTTCCACAAACACCTTTACCGAGTTCGTGTGGCACGAACTCATCATCGTCGGGTAGCGCATCGTCTTCACCTGGTTGACCTGCTAAGAATGGATGTGCTAATGCTCGTTTTGGTATTATACGTTTGGTGGATTCTGGGACGAGGAGTTGGTCGAGGAGGTCGAACGCGTTGTCGACGTCGCGCGTATGTTGGGCCGGTGAAATTAGAGGATGAGGGTTTGTCGTTGTTGCAGTCGATGACGAGGTCATCGTTTTATCTTGGTCTGGTTTGGTTGTCGCAAAAGCCTTAGGAGTTGAGGCATCGGTTGGGGACACAGGCGAGGACGAGTCGGGAGGTACTTGTCTTTTTTCGGCTTCTTGTTGTAGATATGTGCGGTACGAAGGCGTGTTGAAGGGGAAATAACGAAGATCAGGTTCTCTTGGGGTATACAGGTCGGGGTTTTGCTTTTTGACGAAGTCTCGCCAGGACACACCGTCCCCTTGCGTTGAAGGGACATTCGAGATGAAAACACGACCTATCCGTGATTGAGGCCCAGTAATCATACGGAGTTAGATGTTAAATTGACATACTGTGAAGGGTTGCGGTTATCTCCATTTTCTTCCGACCGATGATCGTCGCGATCTCCATTAGAGCTTCGATGTCGTCACACGCTTGAAATAGAGGGAATTTTCCGGTCAAGAAGAAGAGGAGGATCATTCCGACTGCCCAAACATCGATGGCTGTAAGGACAATCAGCAGAGAACACTACAACCTTCGCTCATTTACTACCTCCAGTTTGATCACTACATTTGAGAAGCACCTCGGGTGCACGAAAACCTCGCGTCCCAGCGCGATTTGCTTTCGAAATAGGCCTGTTGGTGGTGGTTAGTAGTGAAACTGTGTCACCACAGGTTACAATTCACCGGGTATCTTTGTCCGGGTAACCAACTTTGTCTGATGCGGCGGAACCCTTGTTCCTTGCCTCTCTTTGCATTCTACGGACATGTTCCTTGTCTTCGTCGCACAGATGCTTGTTGGAACCATGCGGGTGTTGTCTCGTCCAGCCGGAGTGCAGGCACTGGCCATAAGACGTCACGCTAGAAGTTATTCGCTGGACGTGCATTAATGATATATTTGAATTGAATGCGACGTGGACGAGAGAAGCACTCACCGAGGCCAAGCCAAAGTCACATAACGTACCGATACCTGTACGGGGGTCGAACAAGAAATTGGCGGGTTTGACGTCACGATGGATGATTCTGCGTTCGTGAATATCACGCAAGGCGGCCAACAAACACCGCAGGTAGGACTTGATCGCTGGCATCGACAAGGTGCGGTAATATTCCTATGGGAACGTCAGCAAATATGCATTCAGAATAAGGCAGAAAAATTACACGAAAATCCTCATTCCGTTGATATGGCATTATGAGGACAACCTGATCGAATCTTCTCATCGCGGTGATCAGTTGCGATACATGCCGGCAATTCATGCAGTCCTTCATTATCGAGATCTCATTCTTAATGCGGTCTGGACTGCTCGTTACATATATGCGCTTGATTGCAACGAAAATCTTTGATCCAAACGGTTTTTGCACAGACTGGTAGTGCGCTGAAGACGATGGGGGATGGTGACCATGCCATGGCGTGTTGTCCCATTTTGTGTGGTAATGGAGATCTAGAGCTTTGTACACCGAGGAGAATGTACCCGTTCCAAGCCGATCCACTATCTTGTAGTCCTCCTGAAGCTGAGGGACACTCTGCATGAGGTCCTGGATCTCTTCCTCTATCTCCTTCCGCTCCTCCGGGCTTCTGTCGTTTATCGTGTTCTCCTCGTCGGTCTCCACGGAGTCAACAGACATGCAGTCGTCGTCATCGTCTGCATACTCGTTCGCCTCGTCCTTGTCCGAATGCCCTTCTTCGTGGCTCTCCTCGTCGGCGGTTGGTTGTATGCGTCGGATCTGTTGATCTTGTTTCACTGGAGTGGCTAACTCGTCTTCACTCATATCCTCGTCAAGGTCGATTCTAGTTCTTGTCGGAGTTCCAATTCGCATAGAAGGAGCAGCGGGGTGTTCGGGAACAACGCGAGTTATGTGGTCTTGGTACTGGCGGACGTCATTAGGTACAGTGAAACCCTCGATCGGGTCGTCGGACGAAAGCTCGTCGTTCTGAACTAGAGATTCCCGATATTTCCGATTATAGGCATTGTTTCGTACATCTGAGGAGCCGACTTCGAGAGGATTGGAGGAGTGGTGCGACAGCAATCCCAGAGCAGCCATGGAGGCCAACCTAAACCAGAGCGCGAGATTGGACGCGTTGAGTCACGTGGTCGTGTCTAAACACACCATCGAATCAGTGCCGACTTGCAACCCTACCGCTACTCCCTCGGTATATCAGCAGCTACGAGAGATCACTTCCCGTACGACTTTTTACTATCTCAGATCACTCGAATGAATCGGCCCTTTGAAGTGGATAGGTTCTTCGCAGTACCACTTTGCACTACAATGTGCCTTTTTTATTTTATTTTATTTAATCAACAATTTATTACGCGGTGCTCGATTGCAGTCCACATCTAACTAAGTATGAATACAGAGCTAGGAAATAAATACACAAAAGCAAAACAAAAGAACAGAAGACACTGAAGCACCAGAAATAAAACAGGAGTGACCAGAGAAACATAGTAAACAGTTGCACTAACCTGTGAAAGTTCAGGTGAAGGGTCCAACAAAATGCTTGAGTAGTGAGTGACTAAAGGTAGATGACATATACTAGAATGAAATCTTGTCTGTAATCAAGAGTCCATGACCCAAAGGCCTGGGACACTGGTATACTGTGTGAAAGCATGTGCCCAAAGGGGCAAATATGAGCCTGAAGGCAAGGAAAGGAATGTACACTCAGCTAAGAGGACCTAGGTAAGCAACTAGTAAAAACTAGCATGGGGGAGGGGGTGATAAAAGGGGGGTGCCATCCACAAGTGCCAGTGTGTGACCAGTAAAAACTGGTGTGGGAAAGAGGGTGATGATGATGATGAATGGCCTGGTAAGTGTGGGCTGTTGTGTGTTGTTGCTCAGCAGTGATGCAGGATAATTATAACCATTTCCTTATGTGTTTCAACAAGTAAAAGAGGGATTAAAGGGGCCAAAACCCTGAATCATAAAGGTCCAAGCTCAGATAAAACAAGGGGATATGCAGTAGATGATGTCACTGCATGGAATGTGGCAGAGGCTAGGAGTGTGCATGTCAAACATGTTGTCTGCACATGTAATGACACAGATGGAGAAAAAGAAAGAAAGTGAGCCACCAGTGATGAGAGTGCTAGTAGTGGATAAGGGGTTGTTGATGTCCTGGGAGCCTATAGAATCCTAAAATTGGGGTAGTAGAACATCAGAATGAGGGTGTTGGCAAAAGTCAAAATGAGCACCAAGAGTGCTCACAGGATCTATGGACCAGCCACAAGTAAGAAGTGTTGAATTAAGTAAATGCTCTACATGTCTATTCTATTATTAGCATATGTACCATTAGGATATCCTACATTTTTATGACAATTATGAACATATGGACTCCTTGCATTATATGTAGGAATAATAAACTACACAAAGGTTAGCATGAGGCATAGACATAAACATAAGCATACTTAAGCTCACCTCAGCACTCGAAGAACATATGAGAACTGAGAGACTTGCTATATTATTCTGTGGTATTTATACTATCTAGAGTGTCCACAAACCACAAAGGAACAATAGAAAACCACGGAATGGTGTGTCATTGTAGAGCAATGACACATGAAGACAATACACAGGGACAATGTGACAACATGATCAACATGTACACTCATGGCCTCAGCATGCATTTGCCACCCACAGCCACTTATTTTCCAATATTATATGCATTCATATTCATTCCATCATGTCCTAGGACTCTGTAGCATTACTCTCTATTTGCTATTTGCTGTAGCTAGTACATGCAATATCCTGTAGTTATGACATCATTGCTGATGCATACACTTTCCTTTAGTATATAAGTAGTTAGTTATATGCTATCTTTTTTTAGTGAATTATATATCCTCTTTACATTCTACAGTTGTTCTCAGCAGCTCTATCAACCTCCACTTGTATTTACTTGTCTCTCTACCTGTCAACTATATGAGTATTTAGTTTGTCTTACTCCTAGCACTGTGCTATGCTTTAGTCTGCTTTTAACAGGTTATAGGCCCCAACTACTAAGTGTGTTGTCTTTTTTTTTTTTTTTTTTTAACTCAAAAATTTATATACTGATGTACAATAGCAGTCCGGTTCCAGGCTCGTAAGCCCAGCTACTGTTACAGGGAAGGGCCGGAATCAACTAAATAAGATACAGTACAGCAAAAGTCCAAATTGTCCACTGAGACCAGCAACCATCTAATGCCCCCCTTGAAATGGGGGCCTTGTTGATATTTCAGTTCTGTTGGAAATGGCTAAGCAAGTGCCCACCCATGCGCTCAACCACCAATATCTTCTAAGGGATATCTGAAGTGTCAACCACCTTGGTGGTGACACCCAGAGAGGATAGTAAGTGGCAATGCTGTGAACTCGCACAGCATGCTGCATGCAGGCATAGGGCTCCTGTGGGGATCAGGCCCTGGGAAGGCAGTGCAGAGGGGTTATCCCTACAAGGATCTGGGATGTTAGCAGCCAGCCATAAGACCAGCATACCAGGGGAGAGAGAAAGATAAGGTGGGAGAGCAAAGCTCAACCCAACACTGAGTAGTCCCAGCACATTGCACAGCACCAGAACAAAGAGAAGCACAGTGGGAAGCTGGCCCAAGAGAAGGAGGATGAGTCAAGCATAAAAGAGTGCTCGACTGAAATAGCAGCTACTTACTCAGCAGAACTGCAGATTTGGAACCAGGGAGCTACAAGGGTGACCAGGGGGAATGCATGGCCTGAGCACAGTACAGGTGCACCCAAGCCAGCGAAGGGCCCATCCCAACCACTGAAGCAGAAGGGGGCCAAAAGGCCAGGCCAGGAGAGAGGGGATGCTGACCCAGGCAAGGTCCAAGAAGGCATGGAAAGAGGTGGAGGAGTACAGCCAAAGTATGCTCAACTCAACACCAAGAGAGTCAAGGTGCACTAGAACATCCAGTGCACCCTGTGGTAAAGACTAAGTGTGTTGTCACTGAGATGTTAATTCACTTGCTGACATGCTGGGGTAGTCAGAACTTATTGTCAGTAGTTGACAGTATCCCTGCCAAACTCTGTAATCTGCCCAAACTTAATTCCCTACATACTTAGGCATATAGTTGGTGGTCTATAATTACTTTGTTTTGTTAATTTAGACAAATTGCCGATTTAGGCTTTTATATATATAGATTACAATGTCTACTTTCTTGCTCCTCTCTGGTATTTCTTTATTAATCAGTGAGAAGAACTGAGTCAAGTGATCTGAATTGATGGAGAATGTTCTCTTAATGATAACTCTCTCTGGGTTGAACTACACTGCATTCAATATTGCAGATGGTACTATACTATTACCACTCTTGGTTATAGATCAGCCCACTGTCACTGTGACTGCTACCACAGCTACACAACTGGCTACTTATATCATGGCTTCTATTGAAGCTCAGATAAATTGGAATTCCCTGAATCATATAGCACATAGTATGATCAACAACTAGCTTTCCAGTTATCTTCTGCATCACAATCAAGATACTACCCTACTTCTTTAGACCTATTTGACTACACTTTTCAGAACTCACTCCACTGCCACTATCTTTGCTGACTATCAGATCATAGTATCATTTTATATTGATTCCAACATTGAGCCATCCTCACAGATTACACTGCTTGAGAATACATACTCATGTCTGGAGAGGTCTATATCTCTAATCCAGATTCCTGAGTTTATTCAAGCTATGAATTTATTGAATGTGATTTCTCAAGAATGGTCTTATATTGTGTCTACTTATCTTCAAACTCACACTATCACTAATATCAATTATGCATTAGTCCAGTCTGCTATTTTAATATAATAGCAGTATTAGCACCAAGTCAAGGCACATGAGGCTAATATGTCATGAGCTGGGATGAGGTATAAGGGTTTGTCAAACCCTAATTGGTAGCAGCAGTCATGCACTGGCCTTTTGGATCAGCAGCAGCAATAGCACTCCCAGTAGTAGCAGCAACAGCAATGGCCATAAGGCCAGCAGCAGGGGAAGGCCAATCTTGGCCCACAATCTGGGAACTAGCAGCCTTCTAGTACTAATGGGAGTGATAAGAAGAAGAAGCCCTGCAAGCATAGAAAGGAAAGCTAGGGCCAACAGACCAACATCACAGATGGCAAGATCTAATTGCCTGCTGTTGCCACCCAGTCCAGCCTGGACAATACATATGTCACTTCCTCTGCTTTTATGGTCACAATGCTAGCCATCATTTCTGAAACCAAGGTCTCAGGTCCTTCAACCTAACAGAAGATTAATAACATTAGAGCATCACATGCAATTGAGTCTGCTGTTCCACTACATCTGCTGGCAGAATGCCTCAGCATACTGATTGGGGAGTCTCTTGTCAAGAGACTCAAATTTAAGAAGATACACTATCAGGCTGCAGACCAGAAAGTACTAGATTTGTGGGATGAATGTCTTGGGGCTACATCATCAGTCCCCACAGCTACTACTCATATAGACTCTCCTCTTTTCAGTGCTCTCTCATCACCTTGCCTAGCTATTGTCCCCTTCCCTCCTCAATTGCCAATTATGCCTGCTATTCCTCTTATAATTTCTGCCCCCAACACTGATATGGTATCACTTAGGGATGATGTATCAGACTACAGTAATAACACCTATATGTATGTATCTAATTTATTCTTATAGATAATGATTCCTAACAAAGACTCACAGTCCCAATTACAGTTTGGATAATGAAACAATTCAGAGTCAAGCTGCTGAGATCAAGTGCCTTTGCTCCCAAGGCCTGACTCAAGAACCCTCTTACCAATGCTGCCCTTTCAGATATCACATAGAGTTCAACACTCTCATGGACTGTATGTAATGGACTTGTTTGAAGACTTTGTATATAATGGCTTATCTGTTGATCAGGAACACTCTGTTTGAGTTTTATCTCTGCTTGATCCTGTATAATTTTCTTGTATGATTGCAGATACAGACTCTGAGAATAACATTATTCATGATTGCCATTTATGTGGGAATTTTAAGTTTGATAATCACATACTCTTAGACTTTGGTGCTTCATGCCATTTTACCCCATTCATAGAGGATTTTACTGAGTATTCTCCTGGTAATTTTAGTATATGCAAAACCACCAATAAAAAAGCACCTCTAAATATGATTGGATACAGATCAGTTCTGATTGGCGTTTTCCTTTGCACACCTCCCTGAAGGATAAGAACGGTGTGGCCACTCTTCAGCAGTCACTGGGTTTCCTGGGGGCCTATTTGGGGTTCTTGGGGGGTCTGGCATTGGCGGCTGATGGGGGCTGTGCTAGCTGCTCCTTAGCGCTCACTGTCTGCATTGTGCGGGGGTGGGGGCGAGGGATTCTACCTGCTCTTCGTCCACTCCTGGGTGTAGGGAGAGTGTATTTTCAGTGTAGGCTGCCATGTTCAGCTGAGCTGGGATGGATTTCAGTTCGTCATAGGTTAATTGTAGCATACTATTGTAGTCGTTGTGACCAGACTGCTATCGTGCACTGATATATAAATTTATGAGTTAAAAATAAAAAAAAAAAAAAAAAAAAAGATCAGTTCTGATTGAGATCAAGATCAGTGGCTTATTAAAGACTGTAACATTATAGTCAGTATTTCATATTCTGAGTTTGGCAAATTACCTCTTCTCTCTCAGCACTTTTATACAACAAGGTTTCAGAGTCAAAGCAAGCAAAAATAAGACTTGTATTCTTAACAAATCAGATAGTACTCACTTGATCATGAAATCTCATTTAAAAGGAGAAAGTCTGCATTGGGTTCACTGTAATGTTATTAGGTCTTAGATCAATGTCATGATGACCCTGCATGATGCTGATTATGATATTTAGCACCATTGATTCAGACATTCTTTGAGAAATATTCTCAGACACTGTTCTGAAAATACCTCTGGCTTCTCTAATATTGAGATTCCAAACAAAGATCTGATCTGTCCTAGTTGCACTCTTAGTAAGATATACCAGCAGAACTTCTCTTCTTCTGAGAAGTATAATCCAATATATTTTGAATTGATCCACACTGATCTCCTTGAGTTTTCTACTGAATCTTATTATCAGAAAAAGTGGTGTTATGATCAGTGGAACTTTGTTCCTATATATAGATGGTGACATCATTCTTGATCCAGACTTATTTGGAATTCCTTCTAATGACTCTATATTTGACCCTTACTTCTCAGTGTGATCTGAGTTCCATATTTATCAGGATATTTCCAGATACGTAGTATATTGCCACATTTTCTCATCTCCTTACTGTAGTGCTCAGTAGTGTTCCCCAGCACTCTCCCTCACCTTGGACCTTAGTGTAATCCTATCCTCACCCTAGACCCAGTGACTATCTATAGTTGGTAGTATTACTTTT